>NQII01000686.1:314974-331504 GCA_002778355.1 Clitarchus hookeri
CATATTCCTGTACCAATTTAAGTGTCAAATTAATGGTGTAAGATCTGTTTAATTTGGTCAACGCCGAAATTGAATTGCATTTCGTTTATTCACATGCCGTAATATTTGCGTAGGATCTTTATAACCATTTCACAGTGTCTCTTGGTGGAGCATATATATTATTTATTCAATACACTGGATTTTTTTACATTTAACTCCGAGCATGTTCACAGCGTTCTGAAAGAGGAAACTAAGCAGGCGTTCTGAAAGAGGAAACTAAGCAAAATTAAAACATCATTAATTATAATTTGTCTGCGAACTCTCGAAAAGGTAACTCAGATTCACATCGAACGATTTGATTAATCAACGAATATTACTCCGCGAAAGCTCGCAAGCAAATTGCTCTTATAAAATAACCCTGAATTCCTGCAATCTTTTATTTACTCTTAAGGGAATACCTCAGCGACTGACCTTTGAACAAGATGTACTAAGCCCGTGCTCTGCACATACTTTGAATTTTAATTATAATTTTTAATGCTATTCACGGGTTACAAGGGTTTCGTATGAAAAGGGATAAATCGGGGATGGGGAAATACCATGGAATTTGACCTGCATTCCACCTGGAATAATGATGGAAAATTATACTGGAAATACTTGTCCGATCACTTGAGAGTCAGGTGCGTAACCGCGGGATCAGACATACCTGATCGCCTTGCAAAACTTACCTTCCTCGTTATTTTTTCACCTCGCGGACATTTATACTTTAATAAACACCGCATAGGGGTGATAAAATACCTTTACATATGTGATATTTAATATGAATATTTTGCAAAATGTTCCTTGCTTATTTGTTTCGAAACAAGAACTAAAGCTCATCTCCGACAGCGTGTATAGTCCGTTCATGATAACTTCAAACTTTTCTGAAGCCCTTGGTAGAGTTCTGCTTCCAGGATATCCCTCCGCCTCATGCAAGCAAAGCTTAACGAGTCTATAATATAACACCAGAGGGACAATACGCCGTATTTGTGTGTAGTTAATTTAATAATATCTCCCATTGGAACTCTTTGTTAGTAGGCATTTCAAGCACACATATATTCTCCCTGTTTTATTCGTATTAATGATAAATAATATATTATAACTTGTAGATATAACTAGGGGCAGCAATATTTCGCGAAAAGATTTTGAGACAAGATACAGTCAAAAGCACTGTAGGGTCGTCCAGCTTCTTTAATTGACTGAAACATGTTCTGGCCCGTGTTAACCGTTTGCGCACGAATCAAGAAGGTTCAGTGTCGGAGTTACTTAGTCCCTGAGTGGCTTGGTCAAAGACGGACACGGCTCCAGCAGCCAATGGAGGTATAAAAACAGCTGAGATGTGTATGTAGAATTGAAGTCTACTGTGTGCTCCGATTTTTACGCGAGACGTCACTGGCCCTATATATAACATAAGTAAAAGTCCAGTTTAACATAAAATAAAGTATTTTTATGGTAACAGAAATTTAAAACGCTTGTGTTAGTTACGTATTAATGAAATAACCAAACGTGCCATACATAAGGTAATTTTTCAAATATATATATATTTTTTAAAAAATTAAAGATTCCTCGAATATACTATAAACAGAGCGTTTCATGACATTAAAGTAAAACAACTATCTGAAATTTTATTTGTCAATAAAAAAAGTATATTTCCGACTGAAATTCCCACTTTTCGTAACTTCAAGCAGGCCTATTTGTTCGCTTGTAAGGTCTTCCCGCTGGCTTGGTGCAAACCAATTTTTCTCCTCGCCCGCAAGAGAAAAAAGGGATTTTTTTTTTTGCTGGGAGCGGAATTTTTATATTTACTGGCCCCCTAGTTTGTCTCTTAAACTGCCTCAACTACAGCCGGGCAGTTTGTCGGCTGTTGAAGGAGACGCTTAGGTAACTCCCTCCCCTCATTCTGCGGTTGGAAGATTCCCTCGTAGCTTGTCTACCATCCCCACCCCCGCCCATTCATATTCATTCCCTGAAGGAAGAAAAAGGGCAGCGCGATTCTCATAGATGGACTGAAACTACCCTCATAGTCTATTCACCGTAAAGTGAACTCTTCTTGAAGCCCTCTCATTTGTAATAATAGCCAATGAAGATATTTTATAAGTGAAATACATACACTGTGTTTATTATTTACAGGCCATTATTTATTTTAAAAAGGGGCCGAAGAATAAAAAAATGGCTGTTAGGAATAAAATACCTAGGGCCTCAAAAAGGCTCACTTTACCGTGAACAGCCTATGCCAGCGTTTAAGTGCGTTGCTTGGCGGGAAAAATAATTTTAAAATGGAGTTTAGGTTTCACAATTCCTTCACGATAAAGTCTATAAAAATAGTTACTTCATATAATTCTAAAAACACGAACAAAATAAGACAACAATTTTAGTATATGGAACAAGGCAACTGAAAAAATTATCGCCTACAGTTATTTTGAGATATCCTTGGCGAAATTTCAGAGACTGTCACAAAAAATTAAATTTTTTGTTACATTAAAAATATTTTTTTAAATTTACGAAGTTCTCCTGTGCGATTGCAGTTTTTTTTTTGCTGGGTTTTGTTATTTGATATTTGGGTCATTTCTCGTTTCTTTCTTTCAGAAAGATTCAAAGAGTGGTTTTTACAAGTGATTATGCAAAAACAATGTAACATATTTTTTTATTCGTTGTAAATTACTTCCCGTGCGCTGTCTCACGTGGAAATGTGTTTGATAAAAACGTAAAGAAATGAATTTATTTTTCTCTCCGTTGTTGTTAAGGCATATTTCACTTTTGATTCGATTGTACGTCTTCTTAAATCATTTTACGAACATTATTGATGTAGTTAGTATAGACAGAAATTTAGGTGAAGTGGAGCGGAGATATTTGGGTGGCTCTTAACATCGAGATCTTGAGAGCCAATGAGTGTTAAATGAGGTAAGTATGGAGCAATACCGGAATACAGTGGCGGGGGAAACGGAAGATCCCCGAGGAAACCTGTAGACCAACGGCATTGTTAGGTACTATTTTCATGGCTAAAAATCCGTGAGCGACCCCGCCGGGAAATGAACCCGGTCCCCCTAGGCGAGTAGTCTGACAACTACACCTCCGCAGCCCTTAGAGAATTTAGCTGTTTTACTATATCAGGTAAGAAAAATTTTAAATTAATAGTTATTTCCAATTTTGTACGAATTCGTGCCAAGAGTGAAATATATGAATTCGTAAATATGACAGGTTTCAAAGCAAATTTTAAAATTTGTCGGATTCTATAACCAGCCATGTTGGTAAGATAGTTATTTTCCAAAAAAACGTTTTACAGTTCAGCGTGATAATCACATTAATAAAATGATTGAATGCATTGCGACATTAATTTTATATAAAGCGGAAATATAAAAAATGGGCGTAAAAGTACATTTGAATCAGAGTTTTTTTAAGTACTCAGTTAGCAAAGACACCCTGTAATATTGCCCAACTGAAAATACTATGCAAGCTGAAATGGGCTCCGGCCTAACTGTGTACCCCAAACCAATACCTCAACAACGGAGCCTTGTATATCACTTGTTCACCGTTGGACGGATACGTGCCAAATTCGGCAAGGAAACCCTTCAGTATTCCACTTCAAATACTGTGTAGGCACTTGCCACCCACCTCCGCGAAACGGGTTCGATTCCCAGCAGAGTCGCTCCCGGATTTTTGTATCTGGAATCGTTCCGGACGAATGCCGCCGGAGGTCGGGTTTCCACAGGGATCTCCCGTTTCCCCCCGCCCATCGCGTTCTGGCACTGCTCCGAGCTCACCTCGCTTCACCCTCATCGGCTCTCAAGTCCTGTCATACCTGGTCCAGATCCGTTTTACCATGTGGTATCGCGTCGCCCTGCCGCCAAGCTGTTCCCGACATGTCGCACAGGCCTAACATTCCACTCGGTCGTTGGGACGCTGGATGTCTATTTCTGGAAGGGCGTCTCATCGCCCAGTGCTGTCGACTCGGAAACCCTGCTGGTGTCAGCCGTTAATCTCTTGTCTGCCTTGTACCGCAGCCAAGCATATTGAGCACGAACCCTAAACAAGTGTCTTGCCTCGTCTGACGCGGTCCTCTTTGCTTGCGAAGTGGTGACAAGGGAGGAGGAGAGGTGGTAGGTGGTTACAAGGGAGGAGGTGAGGCAGTAGTGGTGACAAGGGAGGATGTGAGGCAGTAGGTGGTTACAAGAAAGAAGGCGAGGCAGTAGGTGGTGACAAGGGAGGAGGCGAGGCAGTAGGTGGTTACAAGGGAGGAGGCGAGGCAGTAGCTGGTGAAAAGGGAGGAGGTGAGGCGGTAGTGGTGACAAGGGAGGAGGCAGGGCTGTAGTGGTGACAAGGGAGGAGGCAGGGCGGTATGTGGTTACAAGGAAGGAGGCGAGGCGGTAGTGGTGACAAGGGAGGATGTGAGGCAGTATGTGGTGGCAAGGGAGGAGGTGAGGCAGTAGTGGTGGCAAGGGAGGCGGCGAGGCAGTAGGTGGTTACAAGAGAGGAGGCGAGGCAGTAGGTGGTGACAAGGGAGGAGGCAAGGCAGTAGTTGGTTACAAGGGAGGAGGCGAGGCTGTAGGTGGTGACAAGGGAGGAGGCGAGGCTGTAGGTGGTGACAAGGGAGGAGGCGAGGCAGTAGTGGTGACAAAGGAGAATGTGAGGCAGTATGTGGTTACAAGGGAGGAGGCGAGGCAGTAGGTGGTGACAAGGGAGGAGGCGAGGCAGTAGGTGGTTACAAGGGAGGAGGCGAGGCAGTAGCTGGTGAAAAGGGAGGAGGTGAGGCGGTAGTGGTGACAAGGGAGGAGGCAGGGCTGTAGTGGTGACAAGGGAGGAGGCAGGGCGGTATGTGGTTACAAGGAAGGAGGCGAGGCGGTAGTGGTGACAAGGGAGGATGTGAGGCAGTATGTGGTGGCAAGGGAGGAGGTGAGGCAGTAGTGGTGGCAAGGGAGGCGGCGAGGCAGTAGGTGGTTACAAGAGAGGAGGCGAGGCAGTAGGTGGTGACAAGGGAGGAGGCAAGGCAGTAGTTGGTTACAAGGGAGGAGGCGAGGCTGTAGGTGGTGACAAGGGAGGAGGCGAGGCTGTAGGTGGTGACAAGGGAGGAGGCGAGGCAGTAGTGGTGACAAAGGAGAATGTGAGGCAGTATGTGGTTACAAGGGAGGAGGCGAGGCAGTAGGTGGTGACAAGGGAGGAGGCGAGGCAGTAGGTGGTTACAAGGGAGGAGGCGAGGCAGTAGGTGGTGACAAGGGAGAAGGCGAGGCAGTAGTGGTGACAAAGGAGAAGGCGAGGCAATAGTGGTGACAAGGGATGAAGCGAGGCGGTAGGTGGTGACAAGGGAGGAGGCGAGGCAATAGGTGGCAGAAGGTGGTGACAAGGGATAAGGCGAGGCAGTAGGTGGTTACAAAGGAGAACTCGAGGCAGTAGGTGGTGACAAGGGAGAAGGCGAGGCAGTAGTGGTGACAAGGGAGAAGGTGAGGCAATAGGTTTTGACAAGGGGGAAGGCGAGGCAGTCGGCTGTTCAGTTCTCCGCCGCTTATTTTTCAACCGGGACAACCTTACCTTCTAATCTTCAGTGATTCTCTTAAGGGCGCCACTTTCCGAGCCAGCAACCTTTGACTTTCCATGGGAATCAGTGTTAAAGAAATTACTTTTCTATGCATCTACAGTAGAGTCCTGTTAATCCGTATTAATTAGGACAGAGGCCATTTCGTATTACCATATTTTTGGATTAACCGAAATACCTTCTTTAATGGAGTACCAAGCAGTTAATTTAATAATGCATATGTATTGAGTATGCGTGAGTATGGTGGATTGTGCGAAAGTGGTTCCGGTGTTTGGGATGGGGATGGTGAGTGACCTTGAGGCATATGTCACTGCACCTGCGCAACGCACTCTCTGTCTTGCTATTGTTAGTTGTTAACTCACTTTTGTTGGGTTCAAATCACGTGCCGTGTTTGTTTCGTGTAAACATCTTTCTTGTTTGTGCCTGGCAGTAAATTGCTTTATTGAAAATGGCTACTAAAAGAATGCATACTACGTGTACGCTTGAAGATAAATTAGAAGTTTTAAGACGTTAAGATGAAGGGGAGAGTGCAACAAAATTATTAGTGGAATTTGGTGTAGGGAAAGCCAATATTACAGACTGGAAAAAGAAACGAGCCAAGCTTTAAGAGTTTTGTGCTTCGACTTCAAAAAAAACCCTTGAATCTCGACAAACATCGAAATCGTCACAGTTTGAAAAAGTTGACGTATCACTTTGTCTGTGGTTTACGCAAGAGAGACAAAGGGGCACATCTATGAGCGGACCTCTAATTCAACAGAAGGCTATNCACTTTGTCTGTGGTTTACGCAAGAGAGACAAAGGGGCACATCTATGAGCGGACCTCTAATTCAACAGAAGGCTACCCACCTTAATAAATTAATAAATGGCGATAACATTCCATTCACGGCAGGCATTGGCTGGCTTGACAGGTGGAAGAAACGTCACGGGATTCGTGAACTAACAATAACGGGAGAGATATAATCAGCTGATTACGCAGCGACCGAAGACTACATTACTGAGTTTTCCAATTTGATATCAGCAGGTAATTATTCTCCTCAGGAAATTTATAATGCTGACGAAACAGGTCTAAACTTTAAGGCACTTCCAAATAAAAGTCTTGCATCAAGATATGAGTCCCGGGCCCCAAGCTTTAAAATGAGTAAGGAACGTGTCACATTAATAGCGTGCTGCGATGCAACAGGTAACCACAAGCTGTCATTAATGGTTATTGGAAAGTCAGAAAAATCTCGAGCATTCAAAAACATTAATATGAATTCTCTTCCTGTTTACTACAGGACCCAAAAAATGGCTTGGATGAATGGGAGTCATTTTAATGAATGGTTCGAAAAAACNCTCTTCCTGTTTACTACAGGACCCAAAAAATGGCTTGGATGAATGGGAGTCATTTTAATGAATGGTTCGAAAAAACAGTTTTTGCCAGATGTGACACGGTTAAATAAAGAAAATGATTTGCCAGTCCGAGCTCTCCTCCTGATAGACAACGCCCCGTCTCATCCAGAAGTGAATGAACTGACTTGTGGTGAAATGAAGACCGTGTTCCTCCCACCCAACGTTACTCCTCTGCTGCAGCCAATGGACCAGGGAGTTTTACAAAAAATGAAACNAAGACCGTGTTCCTCCCACCCAACGTTACTCCTCTGCTGCAGCCAATGGACCAGGGAGTTTTACAAAAAATGAAACTCTGCTATAAGAAGATATTTTTATCCTCTTTAATAGAGGTTCAGGGTGACTCCCTGTCCCTACTACAAAAGATTTAAAAAGTGAACATAAAGGACGTGGTTTACTGGTCTGCTGAGTCCTGGGACAGTGTGACTAAACAATCTTTGAAAAAATCCTGGATGAAAAATGGCCTACATAGACCTTCATTGAAAATCCAGATGAAAGCAGTGGGACAGANGTGAACATAAAGGACGTGGTTTACTGGTCTGCTGAGTCCTGGGACAGTGTGACTAAACAATCTTTGAAAAAATCCTGGATGAAAAATGGCCTACATAGACCTTCATTGAAAATCCAGATGAAAGCAGTGGGACAGAAAATATTCTTCAGCTCATGCCGCAAATTCCTGGGTGTGTAGAAGCAGCCAAAATTGACGTCGATGAGTGGATGGCTGCAGATGTTGCAGGCGATGAAAACCTAACAGACGAGGACATTGTGGCAGCAGTCGCGCGACAAGACCCCGAACACGACGAAGATCAGAGTGAAGTGGAGGCCGACGGTGATACGGAGCAGCTTTTGTCACGCACTGATGCGGCAGCGGCTCTTGACCTTGCCCTACGCTTCGTCCAGCAGATTTTCTTCATTACGCCAGAAGAGACTAACTGATTATGTGAACATGAACAAATAATACTTGTATAATTACCGTTTACATACAATGTGTAAAGATACAGACGACTAATAAACTGAATATGGGGTTGTATTTTTTTTTTTATTTTTTCCAACCTACTGTACTTTCGTTTGTTCGGATTAGCGTGGTTCGGATTAGCAGGACTCTACTGTATGTTAAATATAACCGTTACATACATAAAGTATTTCACGTGACATTTCTTGAGAAATATTGTCACTTTAAGATCTTACATATTACAAAAATAAAATAAAAAAAATTTTTTAATTTATTTTTGTGACAGTATTTCCTGATAAAAATGCGTTGAAAACGTTTTTGTTAGAAATGGTTAAAATTATACGAATACAGTAGAATCCCGATAATTTGTATTGTCAAGGGACTGAATGTTAAATATGAATTATCGAGATATTCAAATTAGCGGGATTACCAATAATCGGGAGCAAAAAAAACATAATAACGAGATTAATGCAAAGTTGCATTAATATGTAATGATAAACGCATGGCTACATATTATGTATACATATGTACTGTACATATAAATTAATAATTATATCAATAAAAAACACATTAAAAATTTACGGTTTAAAAAATCTGTGANATAAATAAATAATTACAACAATAAAAAACACATTAATAATGTACGTTTAAAAAAATCTTTAATTTTCTTTTGGTGCAAGCCTTGCAGACGGGTATTGTCAATGGCTTTGTCAAGCATGTTCAAAGCAGAAAATACTTCATCGCCAAAGTCTGATTTCGCTTAGAAATGGCGCACGTTGTTGATGTATTGTTTAACCACTTTAGGTGTAATTGTCAGCACATCATCTTCGTCATCACCTTCACCATCAATGTCCTGAGATGGAACCAAAATTTCGTCATCAGTTAGAATCCCCGCTACCGCTAGGCCATCGTCAAAATGGACGAAATCTTCAAACGTTATAGAATTTTCTTCATTTTGAGGAAGACGATTCCAATTCACAGGGCATTCTAAGTCTTGTTCAGTAACTGCTGATGAAAGTTCCACCTTCGTGAGTCCACAAGCACAAAAACAGTTTTTTATTGTGCTTTCGCCAACACTTTGCCACGCCTTGTGAGCAATATTCATGGCTGAAAATAAGGTGATTTTATGATCCTTCCCATCATCGATGATGTCAAGGAGTTGCATCACTACTTCCTTGCGGTAAAAGGTTTTGAACGTTTTAATTATGCCCCGGTCTAGAGGCTGCAGCTTAGAAGTAGTGTTGGCAGGCAAAAACACAACATTAACATGACTGAGCTGTGGGGTATTGTTGTGGGCCGTACAATTATCCATGAAAAGCAGAATTTTTCGCTGCCTTTTCTCCATATCAGCATTCACTGATCGTATCCATTCCTTGAATAATTCGCCTGTCATCCACGCTTTTTTGTTTGCACGATAGGTCATCGGAAAAGTTTTTATGTTTTTAAAACATTTTGGTTTGGCTGATTTGCCTATCAAGAGCGGTCTCAATTTCTCAGATCCATCCATGTTGGCGGCAAACAATATGGTTACACGTTCTTTACTATTTTCTTCCTTAAAACACATTCTAGCCAGCCCCTCTGTGAATATTTTAAACCCCGTCTCATCGGCATTAAAAATGTTGTTGGGCTCATAAGACTCGTTTATTTATCCCAATTCGTCTTTCCACTCAGAACAAACGTCGGCCGATACACTCGCACTTTCCCCACTAAGCTTCTTCAATTTTATGCTTTGCCTTTTTTTAAACCTATCAAACCAACCATCACTTGCACGAAAGTCTTTAATTCCCATTTTTTTTTGCGAAAACTTTTACTTTTTCTCTTAAAATGTTTCCTCCAACTGGTACATTCGAATTCCGTGCTTGCGCAAACCACTTTTTTAAATTCTCTTCTAGTTGTGGATACTCACCAGTCTTAAAGCGCTTTACTTTGCTGCGCGATGTCTGGGAGGCGATCTTGTCCTTGTTCTTCAGAATTGATGTTATTGTGGAAGGAGGAACGTTATCACGTTTGGACACGTCAATTTGTTTATCACCACCGGCCACAGCGGTAATGATTTCTTTTTTTTCTCTAATGGAAATACACTTATTAGCTNTCTAGTTGTGGATACTCACCAGTCTTAAAGCGCTTTACTTTGCTGCGCGATGTCTGGGAGGCGATCTTGTCCTTGTTCTTCAGAATTGATGTTATTGTGGAAGGAGGAACGTTATCACGTTTGGACACGTCAATTTGTTTATCACCACCGGCCACAGCGGTAATGATTTCTTTTTTTTCTCTAATGGAAATACACTTATTAGCTATTTTCGGAGGCATCGCTAAGACCGAACTGACTAACTTTTCACTCGCTCTGCTCCTTCCTACCCTCTCATAACCCTAGGCCGGACACCAAGGAGCCTCTTAGTTATGAGAATCACAGACACATCGCCTCACAGCCTACTCGGCCCTTCAAACCCTCCTACGTCCCTCAGTACCCTTCCGGTCTTTTTTACCCTTCCCGAATTGCATAAATCTAGAGCTGGTGTACAGTCTAGGGTTAAAAACATTACGAGTTAAGGAGATTTTTAAGTTGGAAATAAGAATTATTAGACGTTTTAATTGAGCTCGAGCACCAAAATAAATACGTATTATCGAGGGGACCGGAATGCATTGTTTTTTNTAGACGTTTTAATTGAGCTCGAGCACCAAAATATATAAGTATTATCGAGGGGACAGGAATGCATTGTTTTTTTACGAATTAAAGGGATTTTCTCAAGGGACCGGCAAATTTGTACGAATTAGCGGGATATACGAATAATCGGGATGCGAAATATCGGGATTTCACTGTACATTGAGAAGTAAATTAAATCGGTCGGATTCTACGAAGACAGCGAAGGCTAAATGAAACAAGGATAAACGATTTTCAATATCGGAACGTATAAATATATCAATCTAAAATATACGTGGACGAGCCCAAAAACAAACATATCCAATTAAAGAAGTTAAAGATAAAGAAATAGACAGATCTATACTAACTGAAACCAAAAATAAGTAAAAAGGAAGCTGCAATATAGATGAATACACAATGATTTATAGTGGAGTATCAATTGAACAATTTGCCTCTGCACGAACAGCTATAATAGTAAACCCAAAATAGAAAGAATAATACAATATTATAATCGGTAAAATAAAAGAATAATCAGAAGCAGTTGAAAAATATTAATGGGATACGTAACAGTTATAATTATGCTCCAGAAGAGTGTAGAAAAGAAGATTCAATAACATTCTAAATGAACTACAGCTGTATAAAGAGGGGTAAATAAAAACAACTATATAAAGTTAGGTGAAAACGCTAATGTTCGATTAGGAAATGCACCCATAAAAGATATTTTAGGAACAAATGAATAATCAATATAAAATGAAAATAGAAAACTTTTAAGAGACTTAGTTAGTTACAACAAATTAATAATTTAAAATACACTTTTTAAAAACAGAAATACATGAATATATATGGTCTGCATGAGGATTAAGACAAATCATAGATTACGTCATAGCAAATGAGAAACTGGCTTTGCTATGATATAAGAGGGATGTAAGATTACTAAAAGGATGCGATATTTGGTCAGATCACTATCTGCTAAGAGGGAAACTGGACCTGAAAACCAAATGGTATAAACAAAGAAATTTAGTAAAAAATCCTTAAGAATAAAGATGAAAATGCCATCTACTGAAGTAGGAATCAATTAAAATGTTATTCTATAGAAGAATACAAATAAACGTGGATTACAGAGCAACTAGTAGCCACATATACAAGAAGGGTTTGATTTCGATGAAATAATACGAAAACCTGCCTTTGAGGTATTAGGAAAAGGAAAACCGCGACGAAAAAAGAAAGGACTATATATCTGGAATGAGGAAACAGAAGATGCCACAAATGAGAAGAAATTAAAAACTTGACATGGTTTTCATCTATGCCACCGATAACACTGCATATGAAATTAGTTGTAATAAAACAAGGAAGGTAGTTGAAGAAAGGCATAAATATAGTTGAAACAAATATATAGCTGATATGCAAAACGATATGCATGTAAAACAAAATATAGCATATAGAATAATTACATCTAAATAGAAGTGAAAAATATGTGGCTAATCTTGAATTGCTTGATCCAGATAGACGGCTCCAATATTATAAAAAGCATTGGACTAAAGAAGTCAAAGAGGAAGAACAAGTATCACAAACTTATATACTGACAACTTAAGTAGATATATTAGAACTATGGGAACTTGAAAAAGTATCAAAGCACTCTAAGAACAGAAAAAAACCCTGGCCCAGATAATATTAATATTGAATTACTTAAATACCTACCCAAAGAGATGAAACCTAGATTATTAGATAATTTTTCCATGTACATACTGAAACCTCTTTCTTACATTGGTTCCAAAATATCAGTGGTTGCAAGAAGATCTAAGTACTGTTCACACACAAAAAAATTTATTATTTTGCAACACTTGGAACGAAAAATTAATGCGTACGTTAAGGGGTTTAACAAAACAACGGCAATGAACATCTAATAACATTTACCAGCTTAGGCGTTGAAAAATAAAGCCACAATATCATGCATAAAGAATTCATAGAGCGAGCTCATAAAAGAACCTGAGTGTTCGTCAAGAACAAACACCTACATATGGAAAGCAAAGTCAAAATGTTTAAATCCAAGTTAAGACCAGCTTTATCATAGAGCGTCTAAAACTCGAGCTGGAAGAGAAAAAAAATTCTAAACAAAACAACTCCTACGCAAAACTGGAAATAAATTGCTATAAATTAATAACCTTTAAAATCAGGCTAGACTGAGTGAGAAATCAAATCGTACCGTTCAAGGCACAATGTTCGTAGGAAATAGAAGACAAAAATGGAGTGAACGTTATCAGGGAAAGAGTGTAAACTTTAATAACAAACAGAAAGAAGTCTGACGTCTGGCAGACCAAGAAGATGGGATGACGGGCGGTGGTTACTAGTGTTGTTATATCGTAGTGTGATGATTTATTGGGAAAATAAAACTAACTATAAAAGATTAAAACTGAGACAACGTAGGGTAAACGCCAAATAAATCATTGCATCACCTAGCAGGTGCAGTCCTCCGTGAAATATGAAATAGCTAGAAAACTTTGTTCAGCTTCGGCTACTGAAGAATAAATACTCTCTTGTATTAACTCAATGACAATATGATGCAAATATTATCCCCTTTCCTTGAAAGCTGATGGAACACATTTTCGAAGTAACACGTACCGCCGCATAAACTTATATTTCTAGTCGAAATCTGAATATTTCCCCGAGACAATTATTTTAATGGCATTAAGTGGAGATGTATGGACGGCTCTTAACCACTAGGTCTTGAGAGCCGACGAGGGCGAAACGAGGTTGGAATGATGCAGTGCCAGAATGCAAGGGTGGGTGAAACAGGAGATCCCCGAGAAAATCCGCTGACCAGCGGAATCGTCCGGCACGATTCCCACACGCGACAATCCGGGATGGTTATTGATTTTAAGTTAATTTTCAGGATGCTGTAACAATTTAAAAAAATAACGTTACTTGTATTTTCATAATTACTACTGTGTAGTAGAGTCCTGCTGGTAATATTTTCATAACATCCTCATATCATCATAAACAACATAATGTTTGAGAAATTTTATAAATGTTAAGAGACGCCGAAGTCTCTCCAATCTCCGCGCAGAATAAATAGCATAAAGCATGTAAACGCGCAAGGAAATGTGGTACAGATCTCCACGCGAGGAAATGTGGTACAGGTCTCCACGCAGGGAAATGTGGTACAGGTCTCCACGCGAGGAAATGTAGTACAGATCTCCGCGCGAGAAAATGTGGTACAGGTCTCCACGCGAGGAAATGTGGCACAGGTCTCCACGCGAGAAAATGTGGCACAGGTCTCCGCGCAGTGTGGTGTTTGATTGTTTGAGTGAAGAGTAGAATCAGTGAAGCGTTAAGGGTGAACCCGGTCGTCCCATCTATTGCGGTATCTCTTCTACGACCAAACTACTAACGTATGTTAGTGTTTTTCTTTTTTCTGCAGCGTTAAACTATGGGACTTCATTCGGTCACATTACATTTCTTGTATGTAAAGTCTGTAGGAATGTACAGTCTATGCCATGGTTACAGATTATTTGATTGTTACATTTCAGACTCACCAACATGAAAACTCAGTCTTTAGTTTCGTTGTATAGGGCTCAATAAAAGTATTCTTAAAGTGTGCGATGTCTTATGTCGTTAAATTAAACATGTTCCTTTCATTTAAGATGTTGTAAAAAAGAAGACTGTTTTTGTCTGGCAAGTATTTACGAATACCCTACAATAGTTATATTTCACAAAGTATAATATAAGGAGAAAAACTTTATGTTAGCCCAATGTACAAGCGGCAACCCATCATAAAGTGAGAAAGATACTGTACTTATTGGTTCTAGTTTTTGATCGTGCAGTGTATCGTGAATTTAAATTTGCTTCAGGTATGTACGCGAAGGAATACGCTCAAGATAATATGTTTAATAGAGTTGGAATTACCACTCATAAGTCTTCTGTATAATTTTTTTTATTTTCATGCATGGATATGTTTTGGATAAAAGTTTGTTTTTTTGGTATAAAGCGCGGATTTCAAACACACCTTAACGCAGCTAAATAACCAGAAAGCAGGGTCCCCATTCTCAGTCCTCAAACGCTCCATGTTAACTAACAAAGCTACCTTTATTGCTCCCACATGGTATCACCCGTTATGCAGACGTCTTTTCCTAAAGTTTGCTTCTTGCTTCCTCGAGCCATCTACGTCCTCCTTTGGGACATTGCGACCTGAAATTCCTGAACACCATCTCGTCGCCTGTGATTTATGCACCCGTAGAGAACGCTGTGCATATTGACTGCCTATCTTCCAGGCGTTGACACACACACCTTGGGATAGGCGTGGGATGTATGTCGACATAGAATGTCGCATTACGCCAACGATGAATGGTTAATTTTACTTTTTATAACTCTTCACGTAAAATGAGCACTTTTTAAACCAACATTTGAAGAAATCGCTAATGATAATAACATTTATAAATATTATGCGTGTCAAAGTTTGTATGTATAATTGTGGGTATTTACGTAAATATGATTTTTCTCTATGCAATCCTACACCGTTCGACAGATCGCGACCATGTTTCGCAGAGATGATTTCCATTACCATTTTTACATTAATGTGTAGGCCAAATTGACTTTGGCTCCCCATTGGGTCAGAAACCGCTAAAACGGGGTCGTGTATATCCCATTGCCCTCTTATATCTGAGCAACTCCGAGATATTCTGCTACTATATAACGGGTAGATTGTTCACGGTAAACTGAACTCTTTCGAAAGCCCTGTTTAGTATCTACTCGTATGCACGTTGTGTATTCTTCCGCCATAAGTAAAATTAACATTGCCACGGGCCTTATCACTTTACTCGTACGCCGTCGGTAAGGTGAAATGGTAAATTATTATAAAATAACGTACTCTATAGAATCGTTAGTTTATAATCTTGTATGCGATTATAAAAATTAAAAAACAAAGTTAATAATTTCGGTATTCACATATGGTTGCATAACAACTTTATTTCAACTGTAATACATGGAACTACTTTCTGTCCGTCGTTACCGTCTTAATTGAGCGCATGCCAGACTGTGTGCTTGTCAAAACATATGTAGGAAGGGACAGTGACATTTTTCACAGATTTATTCCAAAAGAGCTCACTCTACCGTGAACAGCCTTAATTCTACTGTGTGCACTGGCTTGCTAGATCCCACGTTATCAGCAAATAATTAAAATTATTTCTAAGACTCCACGTCATACGAGGGCAAATCAATAAATAAGTTACACTTCCACGTTATGGCCATATATGAAACCACCTTTACATAGGCAACACGGCTATGACAACATACAATGTAAGTTCACTTTTCCACATAGTCCCAAAGAGACTGTAAGCATCACTCGGAACGGTCAACCAACTTTTCGATTCCGGATGCGTAGACATCTCCTCCAACGCTATTTAACCACCCGGAGACAGCTGCTTTCATCTCCTTATCTTTTCGGAATCGTCGTCCATCGAGGGCCTTTNTCTCCTTATCTTTTCGGAATCGTCGTCCATCGAGGGCCTTTTTCAGCTTACTGAAAACATGAAAATCTCATGGCACTAAGTCTGGACTGTATAGAGGATGTTGCCGTACCTCCCGCTTGAATCGCTGTAGCAGTTCGGACGTTTGGCGGGCCGTGTGAGGTGTTGCGTTATCGAGTGACAAAATCACACCGGCGCTCAATTTTCCCCGGCGCTTCTCTTTAATTGCTTTACGCAACCGGTTCAACGACGAGGACACTTCGCGCCAGTTCAGAGCCTTGCGCCTTGCGGCGATGACACACTTGATGCGCGTGGTAGTGTCGTCCTTATCGCTTCCGCGCCTCCCGGCCCAGGCAGGTAGGCGAGGGGGCCTTAACGACGTTACGCTATCCGGCAGCGCTCCGGAGTAATCATGAGTTGACGGCAAACTAACCGACCCCTCAAGACATGGTTTCGTGCGGCGGGTGTGGCTTGCCACGGGCTTTGATGGGTGAGGAATTGATGTCGGTCGGTGCTTGAGAGGGGGGAGGGAGGAGGGAGATAGGCC
>NQII01000686.1:331672-381969 GCA_002778355.1 Clitarchus hookeri
ATCACACATATCTCCCTTCATCAACACTCCAGTGTCACGAGTTGCTGCGTGGAGAATTCCCCTTCCGGCCGTGAAGGGAAAAAGCGTTTGCTACACTTAGAGAAAGATAGAGTTACGGGTACCAAATAAGTTAACACGTAAAGTATTGTTTTGCACGTATTGCCAATTCGCGGTTTCTTCACACTTTTAGGGTAAATCTTTAAGAACTCACCTCATGCATTACGTTTCTGGTTGCTCCCTAAATATGTCATGCATCACACGCGTTTTATTCTTCTGTTAACATAAAGGTGTCTAATGTTCGGTTAAATTGAACATTAACTTGCATTTTATCTGTAAATTATTATACTTCATTTGTAATTCATATGAACGGAAACAGAGGAAAATAGGTTAGTTGGTGATGCCTAGTAATAAATAGTTCTTATACAAAATAAGTGCGCATGAATAAGGTTTGTTGTGCCAACGGTCTGTTTTTCTAGACTTAGTTAAGCTTTGTTTGCGTGAGGCGGAGGGATATCAAGGAAGTAGAACTATAGCAAGGCTTCAGAAAAGTTGGAAGTAACCACGAATGGAATATAAAAATATTTTGTTCACTCAACTAATCTGCGCATGTTGCCGACATCTGCATCCGTGACATTCGACCAATAAACCATTTTAAAATAATTTGTTCAGAATAATTTTCACGCATTCATTTCTCAGAACCATAAATGGTATAAACCAATTAGTTTACAGCATTAAAAAAAATATATTTTTTTTGTAGTGAATATTCATTTTGTAAGCTGGAACGTCTGATATGTTTATTGTTACAGAATTTGAGGCGGCAACCAAATCAGCTTGGTCCAGAACTGGGATATATTTGGTTGGTTGTAGGGTATTCGGACTATTCGATTTCCTTCGTTCGATAATACAACTCAAGAGTCTGTTAGCAATTTTCGGAACGAATAGTAACAATGTTTATTACTGCATTTATTAATGTTTTATAGCGGTACAAACTTTCCCAATGAAAAGTAATCGACAGGAAAGAAAATGCAAAGTTGTAAAACTTTAAAATATTTTCGGCCATGTCCTATGTTGTAATGTATCTGATTAATAACATTCGTATTTCGTCACTAGTCACTTTAACTGAGGTTACTGAAGCGTATACCTTTTAGGCACAACAATACCGGGTTCGAAACTCGGTGTTTATTCATACATTTTTATTACTATAACCAAACCGATTTTTTTGTACGTAGAGCAGTGCAGATCTTAAATTGCACCAAACAAGTATTACAAGTCTGACGAAATTAAATAACGACAAAATAACTTGCTTTCAGCATCAAAATATTTAATTGCCACTATAGAAACATTCATTCAGTTGCGCCAAAACAAATGTTTGTTTATTCAAACCCAGAGAGAGAGGTTTGTTCCAGTCAACAACATACTGGTTTGTATAAGGCTTAATATATATATTTAGTACCCCCAAACAAAATGTTTTCTTGAGTTAACAAAACTGAATTTTTCAATCTAACATAATACACACTTGCATTAACAAAACCTCTGGGGTTTGAAAGAAAAAAAAAGTAGACTGTCGACGAAATTTTAGTTGACTCAGATGTGCTTATTTGCTTTCCCGCTCGTTTTATTGTCTTCGTTCGAAAATACAGCTCAAGATTTTGTTTGTAATTCTTGTGACAATTGGGTTGATAACGGTATTTGCTAGTGCATTTATTCATGCTTCGTAATAGTTGAACAGTTCAAAAGGAAACTAAAAGTAAAGCTGTAAAAATGTAAATATTATTAATTTTAGTAAAATTTTCAGTATTTTAAATGTAAGTTTAAAAAAAAATTCCCATTTCATCAGCAGTCTGCGAGGGCGTAATGCTCCGGTACATTATCTGGCTTTAATCTCAGTCGGGCTTTCACATTTTTTTTATATAGAAACTGAAATTTATTTAACGTACGGAGAGTCAAATAAATCTTTGGTCGCACCAACCAAATTTTACAGCTTAGTTGCAACCAAATAAGAACGACCAATTATTCTGGTTTCAACAACAAAATATTTTAATGACTTTATAAAGCAATTAATTAGGCCGCTCCAAACTAACATTGATTATTCAGAAAAAACATTTTTTCTCAGTGAGAGACCTACTAATTTCGCGTTACGATTTGGTGACAGGTTATACACTTCAAGCACGTGCACGCGTATATAGTCTATTCGCAGTTTCTTCACACTTTTTCAATCAAACCTTTGGAAAAACACACCATGTATGACGTACTTGGTTGTTTCTTAAATATGTCACATATCACAAGCGTTTCATACGTCTATTAAAATGAAAGTACCTTATTTCAAATTAAATGTTACTTCAACTTTTATTTTAACGAAGTTACATTTTTTTTTTTCATTTATGACTAATATGAACAAGGATAGTGACAAAATAGGTGTGTTGGTAACGCCTAGTAATAAATAGTTCTTGTGCAAAATATTATTACCTTGAGAGCGCACGAATGCGGTGCGCTGGTCCTCTGGTGTGATTTTCTAAGCTTTGATTATATGAGGCGGAGGAATATCCTTGGAAGTAGAACTTTAGCAGGGCTTCAGAAAAGTTGTAAGTAACCGTGAATGGAGAATACGGCATTTTTTTCAATAACTCTTATTTAATTTGACACGCCCAGGGTAACTGTACGCCGACGAATGAACACTTCATGCTCTCCTGAGCGAATCATGTAAAGTACAGTCAGAAGGGAAGCGGCTATGCACCGAGACAGCAGCAGATAATGGACCATTGATACCGGCTCGAGCATATAAAGGACCAGGGTTGTGAATCGGACTATAATTGTCGTATTTGTACAATAATTTACAGTTTTGTAATACGGACTGTAGCAAATTCATTACGGTAGCCCACGTGAAAAATACTGAAGTTGGAAATGAATAATATTATTATGCTCTCGGTTGTGCTTCACGCCTCAAAGTAGCGGTTGCTCGGTTTAGAAAACACTAACATAAAGGTTTTATGAATAAATATGAAAATATGTAATTACATAAACGTTGATCATTGCAGTAATATTTTCTATAACATATATTCGTTATATATACAAGGTGATTCTAAAATCATGGGACAAACATTGAGGGGTGGTAGAGCTCACTAAAACAAAGAATTATTGTATAGGAATACATGGGCGGTAGTGACGCGTTGAGGCACAAACACAAAAATAACACATGAAATGCAACACATTGTTTATTTACAACGTCGCCGCTAAATGCCTTTTTACAGCAATGTTTATAATAATTGCTCAAAATTGCTACCACCGACAGTAATGCAAGCTTGGTAGCGTCGGTGGAGTGATTGTCAAACAGATTCAAATACGCCGGGTATTACACGCACGCCACCATTGTCAGCCAATCACGCCATATGTAGAGGTCGCCAAGCATGCGTGGCTGTTGGTGGATGCATTTCCATCAACTGTTTTAACATTTTCTGTATGGAATCACTCGTTAAGTATGCTGCTGATGAACATTTTATGTTTCCGTTAGTGTGTTATGTTTTTGTGCTTGTGCCTCAACGCGTCACTTCCGCCCATATATTCATATACAATAATTGTTTGTTTTAGTGAGCTCTACCACCCCTCAATGTTCGTCCCATGATTTTAGAATCATCCTGTATAGCAAATGTATAAGTTCTGTAACGTGTTGGAACTAGAGAGCTTAAGTTGTTCATCAAGAATACGTCACAAACAGTAAATCTGAGATGGCATTCAAAAGAAATTTCGCACGTCCTTGCCGATTGCTAAACACGAGACTGGCTGACTTTCACCTCCCCCACATGCCCTTTAGCCCTAAAATTTGCTGATAAATTATAAGGAAAACAGTCATAATCAATGAAGAAAAAAAAAGTGCACATTGTCGGTGCAGATCCGCTAACAATCATTACACCCTGTAAGTGAGAAGCCTGTATTCAACACTGCAATAACTTTGTGTTGTTCGTCCACGGTAGAAAGAGAAGTTTCACTGTTTCGTAGGACCCTCGTCATTGGCTGCCTGTCGGCTCACATTCTGGGGATGGGAGTTGGTCCCAATAAGCGTGTCTTTTCATTTACAAAAGTATTTATTGTTGGAGTGTGACATAAACGCAATTATATTATCTATGGCGGCTTTTGTTGTTTTGTTGTAAATGTCTTTCCGACTGCTCGCTAAACTGTTGCTATATTATTATTATATTAAACTAAATACTTAAACTATAAATTACCACAGGTTTTATTTCATCAGGTTATGGGCCCAGTACGGCCGTTAAAGTAATAAAGTTGTGATAGTAATTCCGTTAGTAAAAAAAGTTTTTTAGTTCCGCGAAGTTTTCTCTGATTTTTAGATTAGCCGTTACAAAGCAAAAATTTGAATTTGCTCCGAAGTAACATGGCTATGTCTAACGTGCAAATAGACAAATTATTGGGAAGAGAGAACTATAGCACCTGGAAGTTTGCGGTGCAAACGTTTTTACAGCACGAAGACTTGTGGGAGTGCGTTGAACCCGACGCGACGGCCGTGCAATAGATCCGAAGCGTGACCTCAAGACTAAGTCGAAAATCATTTTGCTTGTGGATCCGATAAATTATATCCACGTTCAAGATGCAAAGACTTCTACCGAGGTATGGCAAAATCTACAGAATGCATTTGAAGACTCGGGTTTAACAAGAAAAGTTGGGTTACCCCGGGATTTGGTGAACACTGCGCTAGATAGCTGTTCAAGTATTGAAGAATACGTCAATAAAATAGTAACCACAGCACACAAGTTGAGGAATATTGGATTTTGCGTAGACGATGAATGGTTGGGCACATTAATGTTGGCTGGCTTGCCGGAACAATTCAAGCCAATGATCATGGGGTTGGAGAGCTCCGGTGTAAAGATAAGTACAGACTCAATCAAAACGAAGCTACTTCAAGAAGTTAAGGACATTTCAGTAAATTCTGTAAAAGCAAAAGGAGAACTAATGATAAAGGTTTTGCAGCAGTTTTTTCAACAGTTCATGAACAAATTGACAGAGTGGAATGGTATGTAGATTCCGGCGCATCTTCACACATGACAAATGTATCTGACTGGATGTCTGATGTCCGGGCACCTCCGATTCAACAGATAATGGTTGCCAACAGTACCTCAGTCACCGTAGAAAAGACAGGTAATGTAAACCTGGATCTCTTGGGTGAAGATGGTAAAATAAATCACATACAGGTGAGAGATATTTTATATTTTCCACTATTAAGTACCAACTTGTTATCAGTGAGTCAGTTGGCAAAGAATAACTGTCAAGTTATATTTAATAAAACTGGCTGTGAGATTTACAATGCACAAAAGCAATTAGTAGCATCTGCTAGACTGACTAATAACATGTATAAATTAAATATATGTCAAGGAAATGCAATGATTTCAAAACCAGAGGGTCAGAGCTTAGATATTTGGCACCGGAGAATGGGACATCTAAATTACAAGGATGTTACTAGATTGCCATCATGTACTGAGGGTGTACAATTATCCAATACTAAAGACAGTGAAAGTAATTGCATTCCGTGTTTAAAGGGTAAACATTCAAAACTTCCGTTTAAGAATATTGGCTCCAGGGCAACGGCCCTACTAGATATAATACACTCGGATTTGTGTGGCCCTATGGAGATGCCCTCAATGGGAGGAGCCAGGTATTTCATCACCTTTGTTGATGACTATTCTAGAAAAGTTGCTGTTTACTTTCTAAAAAACAAAATGAATATAAAAGAAGTCTTTGAAGTATATAAAAAGGAAATGGAAAATCAACTGGAGAGTAAGATAAAAACTCTTCGCACCGACAATGGTTTAGAATATATTAATAATCATTTGTCTAATTATTTGTCAGGTTCCGGCATCAAGCATCAGACTACCACGCCGTACACGCCTGAACAAAACGGGCTTGCCGAGCGAATGAATCGCACACTCGTCGAGCGCGCTAGATGCATGTTGAATGATGCTGGACTTTCAAAGCAATATTGGGCAGAGGCAGTGGAAACAGCTGCTCACATAGTAAATCGTTCTCCGACTCGAGTCCTTGACTACGTGGCACCCGAAGAGAAACTGACAGGTATCAAACCAAACCTTTCTCATTTAAGAATATTTGGCTGCAAAGCCATGGTTCACGTGCCAAAGGAGAAAAGATTGAAGTGGGATTCAAAATCTGCAGAAATGATATTTCTGGGATATTGCGAAAATACCAAAGGGTACAGATTATTGAATCCAAATACAAAGAAGATTACTAAGAGCAGGAATGTCATATTTCTAGAAGACTGCAACTATGATAAAACTATATCTAATGTGAACCCCAAAACCACATTACAGATGTCTATGCCATTGGAGAAACCTGCTCAAGCTCAGATTCAGACAGAAGATAACCCTGGCTCCGCAAACCACGACCAGAGTATCTCTACACTGATATCAGACGACAGTTTTAACTCTACAAGAGAAGTGTCTGATCGAGAAGATGAAACCTATGAACCGAGCACTGAGAGTTCCTATGACTCTCCGAATAAATATGTAAACACGAGACCACGTAGAAGAAAACCAGTTTCTATAGAAAAGTATAGAGACTTACACTATGCATGTTGGGCTGTAAGTGAGGATCCCTCATCTCTAGAAGAGGCTCTATCTAGCTCTGAATCCAGTCATTGGAGTAAAGCTATGGATGATGAGTACAACTCATTAAAGAAAAATAATACCTGGTTGTTGTGTGATTTGCCTGCCGGTAAGAAAGCTATACCCTGTAAATGGTTTTTTTAAAACCAAAAGAGATGAAAAAGGCAATATAGCAAAATACAAGGCAAGATTAGTGATCAAAGGATGCGCTCAAAGAAAAGGATTGGATTACAATGAAGTTTATTCTCCGGTAATCATATATACATCCCTGAGATATTTGTTTGCATTAGCAGTGAAATATAATTTGCAAATGCACCAGATGGATGCCGTGTCTGCCTTCTTACAGGGCGAAATAGAAGAACAAATATATATGAGTCAACCTTCTAACTTCAAAGAAAATGATACACAAGTATGCTTATTAAAAAAGTCATTATATGGACTAAAGCAAGCCAGTAGACTGTGGAATCAGAAACTGAGCAATACACTTAAAGAAATAGGTCTGTTGCAGTCATTACTTGATCCTTGTATTTATTATAGGATTGAGAATGATGATATAACGTTTTTAGCTGTATACGTAGATGATATAATTTTGTATACAAGCTCTACGAGTACTAGAGATTATATCAAGAAGAACTTATTTTCCAAATTTGAAATGAAGGACTTGGGAGAACTTAAATACTGCCTGGGTTTGCATGTACATCAAGACAGAAAACATGGGACTATAAGTATTGACCAGCAGAAATATATACAAGAAATATTAAGCAAATATGGTATGTCAAGTTGTAAGGGTGTAAAAACACCTATTGATCCAAAAACAAAGTTTAACTCCAATGAAGAAGAAAATTCAATGGCAGATACAGTTCCATATCATGAAATAATTGGATCATTGTTATATTTATCACAAGGAACCCGTCCCGACATATCCTATGCTGTAAATGCTCTGAGTAGATTTAATTCAAGACCGGAAATGCAGCATTGGATGGCGCTGAAGCGAGTCTTGAGATACTTGAAACATACTCAAAACTACGCATTAACTTTCAAGAAAAATAATGAAGAGAATATAATACATGGCTATTGCGATGCAGATTGGGCAAGCAATGAAGAAGACAGAAGATCATGTACCGGCTATGTATTTATATTTCAGGGTGGCGCAATTACGTGGAACTCACGTCGGCAACAAACTGTTGCGTTGTCCACTACCGAGGCTGAATACATGTCTCTTTCCAGCTGCACTCAAGAGGCTATGTGGCTCAGACAATTGCAGGAGGAAATATGGCCACACTTAGCCGCTATACCTGTTATTGTTTTCTGTGATAACCAAAGCGCGATTAAACTTTCAGGTTCTGAAAACTATCATTCCAGGACCAAGCATATCGACATACGTCATCACTTTAAACGTGACAAAGTACAATTGAAGAAGATAGTCATCAAGTACGTTCAGACAAATGAGATGGTGGCCGACGCGCTGACTNACCGGAAATGCAGCATTGGATGGCGCTGAAGCGAGTCTTGAGATACTTGAAACATACTCAAAACTACGCATTAACGTTTAAGAAATATAATGAAGAGAATATAATACATGGCTATTGCGATGCAGATTGGGCAAGCAATGAAGAAGACAGAAGATCATGTACCGGCTATGTATTTATATTTCAGGGTGGCGCAATTACGTGGAACTCACGTCGGCAACAAACTGTTGCGTTGTCCACTACCGAGGCTGAATACATGTCTCTTTCCAGCTGCACTCAAGTGGCTATGTGGCTCAGACAATTTCAGGAGGAAATATGGCCACACTTAGCCGCTATACCTGTTATTGTTTTCTGTGATAACCAAAGCGCGATTAAACTTTCAGGTTCTGAAAACTATCATTCCAGGACCAAGCATATCGACATACGTCATCACTTTATACGTGACAAAGTACAATTGAAGAAGATAGTCATCAAGTACGTTCAGACAAATGAGATGGTGGCCGACGCGCTGACTAAAGGGACACCTCAACTGAAGCTTGATTACTGCTCAACCAGAATGGGTTTATGTCCAAGGGAGGATGTTGGAGTGTGACATAAACGCAATTATATTATCTATGGCGGCTTTTGTTGTTTTGTTGTAAATGTCTTTCCGACTGCTCGCTAAACTGTTGCTATATTATTATTATAATAAACTAAATACTTAAACTATAAATTACCACAGGTTTTATTTCATCATTTATAGTTCATAGCCGTGACATTTCATGTGCATTATTATCGAAATCAGATCCTTATACAAAACCCGTGCATCGCACTCAAGATTTAAATTGCCACAGCCTGAGATGCTCTTCGGCTTGGAGATTTAAGCTTCCAAACTCGATCAGAGGAACCTTAAGCGACGTTCTTTCTTGCATTCGAAGTCACTTGGTTTGATTATTCCAAGTGACAAAAGAGCTCGAAGTTTTTTGAGAAAGAAGAGAAAATAACAGTCTGAGATTTTTTATCCTGCTTCGACCTGTAAGTACTATCGATCAGAACGATTTTAAGCTATGTTCTGCAATATTCAAAGCCACTTGGTTCGATCATTTCTTGCGATAAAATAACGTTCTATGTTAGAGGTAAGAAACTTTTCACTTCGCTGTTGGCTGTATACTGCATGTTCCTATGTTTTTTAAAGGCCAGTCCTCGGTATGTACAATGCCTTAAAAAATTTTCGCGTCAAATTACCGAAACGTCTTGACAAAATGTTATTCACAAATATTTGCACAAATACGGACCATTCGGTTTATTTGATTTTTCTATGCGGGTGTTCAACAATGTATAAAATTGTAATTAAAAAATTTTATATGCTGTTTTGGAGTGGGATATAAACACCAATCAAAAAGTGTATATGTATTAAAATTTACCTAGTTTCCTAAATACATGATGTGTCACAAACGTTTTATACTTCTCTTAATATAAAACTATCTCCTTTTTTAATTGAATTGAACTGTAACTTATATTTCGCCTATAAATTACAGTATTTAACGTATGTTTACTATGAGTAGACACCTGAAGAAAGAACTCACGGATTCATTTTGGGACAAACTAGAATTCTAAACACGTGCGTTTATATAACTTTAGTCATTGGTCCACACGGTGTTTGACACCTCCTGGAGAACGGTGTCCAATTGTCGCCTTCCAGTGTGACAGCTGGCAACCAATGTACAGTTGATATCGCAATATTTGTGCATAAGACTGTAGAGTCTAGCCTGCAGGTCATTGAACTAGCAAATTTTTCAGGTGTCTAACTATGAGCAAAATCAAAGAGAAAATAGCTGTTTTGGTAATGCCTGGTAAGAAATAGTTCTTATGCAAAATATTATACACTGAGTGCGTAGGAATTCGGCGCGTGGTCCCTTTAGTGTGATTTTCTAGAGACTCGGTTAACCTTGGCGGGATGATGTGGAGGAATATCCTGAAGGAGAAACTTTGGCACGGCTTCAGAAAAGTTGGAAGTAATCGGAATGGACTATACTATTTTAGAGTGACACAGTGCAATTTTCTCAGATGCAAGTAATGTTGCAGTGTTAGAAATGTTTCTAAATGTTGTATTGGCTCGTGCTACTTCATAACTGGCGCAAGAATATTTGTTATTATTATTTTACATTACAGTGGCAAAGAAACTTCGCGTAGCTTCGGCATTGTTCGTTCCCGAAATTCGAAGCTAATGGAAACACGGGGAACTTCCGTAATATAGGATGTACGTAACTATATTCCGCATTATGTCATTACGAATCCCATTTATATATAGTATACATATTTATAAATGTACGATAACATAACCAGGGACACCTATTTACGGCGCCCTGAAATCGCATTCTTATTTTTTTCTCAAGAGAACCATCACGAACGCATTAAGGAGAGAAGCTGAAAAACAGCGCTTTTTCTAGTACGCTTCTTTTGTTTTCTTATTTACCAAGAAATTTCGATGTATCGATAGTGATCAGGTGCGAATTCGACTCACCCACTTAATATATCGATAACTTCGCTGTTATACGTGACACCACGATTATAAACAATTCTTACCTGTCCCATATTTTACCGCAATTTGTAAATATATATATATATGGAAAATGTAGAAATCGATAAGCAATGTTATGGAACTTTGCCAGTTATTCCTCCTTAATGATGTGCGTAGATATGATTACCACGAGAACCAAGTCTATAACTAGTCCAACTCAACTTGTTCGGACGCATCTAATATTAAACTTCCTCGGAGAAATCGTGCGACGTGAAAACCACACGTCAATCCTGACTTTCAATATCCTCCGTCCTGCGTGGATCGCTGACGAGGATCCAGGAATCAGGGTGCACCTAAATAACACGTCACTTCTGGAGTCGAGAGCACGTTCTCTTCGGAAATAACCTCGGCCGTGTCTCTCTTCGCGCGCACGTGTAACGGGAACTCCCCTCTTGGCAACCGAAATGGGGAGGTGGACAAAGAACTTTCGTCGTCTGCTTCTGCCACCACTTCATTTATCTATCCTCCCCCCCCCCTTCCGCCAAACCCCTTTGTCAACATTCCCGCATGCCACTCACCGTTGCGAGAACTAACGTTCCCGCGGCTAGAAACTTAGCTGTCCGTCGTACTGCCGTCACATAGAGGCATCGAGCAGTGGCGTGGCCAGGTATTATGTTCGGGAGGGGCCCAACCTGGGAATTTTTTTTTATAAAGACGGTGAACACGCATAAACATGCTTAAATCACAAAATCAATAGAGTCGTTCTGCTCGCTTTCAAGAATAGTTCTTGTAAAATACTCCCACCTTGGCGAACGGGGTTCGGTTCCTGGCGATGTCACTCCCGGATTTCAGCATGTATGGGGATCGTGCCGGACGATTCCGCTCGTCGGCGGGTTTTCTCGGGGGTTTCCCGTTATCCCCCCTTGCATTCTGGCGCTGCTCCATAACCACCTCGCTTCATCCTAATCGACTCTCAAGACTTCGATATTAAGAGCCGCCTAAATCTCTCAACTTCACTCTAATCCACTCTGTAATATTTTCCCTAATAATATAAACTAAGAGAAAAATATTGGCAATTTTTTAAATTATAATCACTAATTAAGCAAATCTTTAGTTCACGTTGTAATAAAATAATTTAATACAGTTATGTACATTATGTTGTGGCTTTCTTTATTGGAACAAGAACAGAACGAACACGTCTGATGGGTACACGCGAATTGCTGATGTATACATTAAGTCAGTTTATGTGGTTATCCCGACCTTGAGAACTCTCAGATATGGAGATATGGGGAGATGGTAGACTGTTTATTGAAACAAAGCCACTCTACATTGGGGAGGGAAGAAGGTTAAATTGTAAAAAAATATCTTAGCTTGGCAGCATTCCATCAGCTTTATAGGGGCAGCGGTGGCGTAGTGCCCAGGGCGCTCGCCTCCCACCACGGCGATCCGGGCTCGATCCCCGGCGGGTTCACTCCCGGATTTTCGTATGTGGGAATCGTGCTGGACGATGCCACCGGGTTTTCTCGGGGTACTCCCGCTTCCCCCGCCCTTGCATTCCAGCGCCGCTCCATTCTAGGGTCTCATTTCTGTCATGCTCGGGGATGACGGTCACCTACGGGTCCCAGCTGGAACGACCGTCACTCGGAGGGTGTTGCCTTGCCCTGGGTGCACTCCCCACACGCCATTAATATTATTATCAGATTTATGAGTTTTACACATTACTGATTACTGCAGACTTGCGGCTGGGTGCTGTTTGTCCGTTAATCAGGGAAGTTGCATCTCTATGAATTTAAGTGCACTTCGGTATTAGAACTTCCCGGTAAAGAAAAAGCGCGATAATTCGCGTTATCGTTATTATTGTCAGTTCCCGATAAAGTAAAAACTATTAAATTCAACGTATAAAAAAACCCCTCTCAATGCTTGTATTAGAATAGACACTCTGACTGGCAAGTTGTCTGTTAAGTTGGCAGCGAGGTAGAGAAAATAACTCAATGTATTGACGTGATTTTAGAAGAATAAATTTGAAATTTAAGGACAGCCATATTATTTAATATAATCTCTGTTAGTTCCATGCGCAGAAGTGTAAGTATTTGTTTAAATGAGAGAAGAAATGTAGATCTTGTCCAGGGCTTTCAAAAGTGCTCACTTTACAGTTAGTAATTATTTGTTTATTTTAAATTACCCCGCTAATTGTGCAGTTTCTATTAAATGAATAAAAGGTGGAATGAAGAAAGTAAAATGAGAGGGCCTGGAGAGAATCTCCACACGAACACAACTCCTTGCCTTGGAAAACCTTCCGCCCGGAAAAACGTTTTCCTTTCTTCCGAATGTGTGGCCGTGGTGGTCTAGTGGTCAGACATCTCCCATCCCACCTAGGTAAACCGGGTTCGGTTCCGGGCGGTATCGCTCCAGAATTTCCGCACGTGGGATTCTTTCCAGATGATGCCGCCGGCGGGCGGGTTTTCTCGAGGATTTCTCGTTTCCTCCAACTTTTCATTCCGGCGGTGCTCCACACGCACCTCGCTTCACCCGCATCGGCTTTTCAATACCTCCGTGTTAAGAGCCACCCAAATCTCTCCACCGCCACTCTCTCCACTTTCGTCCGATGCATCTGATTATAGAACTGTGAAACAACGGACGTGAGAGGCTAGCGTTTACCTAGAGCCAACAGTGGAACTAAGGGGGAGGCAAGCTTA
Source organism: Clitarchus hookeri (assembly GCA_002778355.1). Classification (NCBI taxonomy): domain Eukaryota; kingdom Metazoa; phylum Arthropoda; class Insecta; order Phasmatodea; family Phasmatidae; genus Clitarchus; species Clitarchus hookeri. Next base: position 344,961 of record NQII01000686.1, read on the forward strand.
CAATAAGGCCATTGTCTCGCGGAAATCAGATTTTGATTGGGCGTTAATGGTAGGGATTCTCAGGGCAAATAGCCCCTTATGACCTTCAACGTCGAGGCGACGCACTTGGCAGGTGGTTGAAGTGTGTTTTGTTCGAGGCTTTGAAGGTTCGTTCGCGAAAAGCGGAGTGGGGGCGTAAAGGAAGGAGAAAGGGAGACTAGAATAATTGCCGGCAGTAAACATGGGAGGCTGGCGGCCCAGCGCTTGTAAAAAAAAAACCAGATCGTACCGGTCGTGATAACAGCTGGATAAGATTGGATGTAGAACGCAGGGAGGGGAAGGGGGCTGTAAAACGTGCCGTAAAACTGAGTGCTGTTACGTCATACACTCATCTTCTACCATCCCTACCCATCACAACCGCCTTAACAGTTACTTCCAATTTTTCTGAAGCCCTGCTAAAGTTATATTTCCAAGCCATTCCCCCCGCCACTTGCAAACAAATCTTAATCAAACAAGTATAGAAAATTACATCAAAAGGGCAATGCACCGCCTTCTTGCGCACTCAGTTTCATAAATTTTGTACAATAACTTTATCTAGGGGCAGTGATATTTTACTAAAATATTTCGAGACAAGATACTGTCCAAAGCACTGTAGGGTCGTCCAGCTTCTTTGATTGGCTAGCAAATGTTCTAGCCCGTGTTAACCGTTTGCGCACGAATCACGAAGGTTCAGTGTCTGAGTTACCTAGTCCTGAGTGGCTTGGTCGAAGACGGACACGGCACCAGCAGCCAATGGAGGTATAACAACAGCTGAGGTGTGTATATGGTATTGAAGTCTACTGTGTGCTCCGATTTTTACGCGAAAAGTCACTGGCCCTAAATATATCTTACCAGGCGTTACCATCATACCCATTTCCTGCCTGTTTTTACACATTTTAGTTATAAATTAAATATTATAATTTATAGATATAATATAGGTAATGTTCAGTTTAACCAGAAATAACGTGTACTTTTTCGTTACTGCAAGTATAAAACGCTTGCGATACGCTGCATATTTAGGAGACAACCAAACACGTCGTACAAGGGGTAGTTTTTAAAAGGTTTGTTTCAGAATGTGTGAAGAAACCGCGAACGGATAGAATGTAGGGCCAGTGACATTTCGCGTAAAAATCGGAGCACACAGTAGACTTCAATACTTATACACACACCTCAGCTGTTGTTATACCTCCATTGACTGCTGGTACCGTGTCCGTCTTTGACCAAGCCACTCAGGACTAAGTAACTCCGACACGGAACCTTCGTGATTCGTGCGCAAACTGTTAACACGGGCCAGAACATTTTTTTAGCCAATCAAAGAAGCTGGACGACTCTACAGTGCTTTGGACTGTATCTTGTCTCGAAATCTTTTCGCGAAATATCATTGCCCCTAATTATAGGCAATCCGCGCGTCTTAAGGGGAATTTCAAGGAAAAATTTTTGAAAGTCTCTAGAACACGTCACGTCTGGCGGTAAAGAAGTATTGCAATGGACCCTTCGAAAACCTGAAATATGTTTTCCCTGGAAGGTGAATTTCTCAAGAATTTGGTACGCAACACTGGCATATTATTACACGCGATGAAAGCCAATGGATTAATCTGCAGATGTCACTGTGTACTTTTTCCAATTTCTTTAAGGGATGTGCGCAGGAAAACCATAATAATGCTGCTTCTAACCTTTTCCACTACTTCTTTTATCATTGAGTGTATAAGATAAAAGTAAAAACTAACGATTGTATCTAACAGTTTTTTTTTAATTTCTTGAAAAAAAAAATTGTGTGTCCCTGAAGATTTATTTGTTGAGGTTTGTTTATACCTTATTTTACCGACATTATGTAACTAAGGCGTTATCTTAAATGCATACTGCATCTGGGCCGTAAGACGATGATAGAATTGAGGTGTGAGAATGAAAAACCACTGAAGCACTCGCACCCGACTTTAAATGAAGATCTTATTAATAAGTAATAAGCACTACCAAAATTTTCAGACAAGTACGATTTATGTTGCACGTGAAATAATAAATCAAATATTTTGAAACACTTTAAATAGTTTTCTAGAAAATACTTTTTTTAATGTTTAATAATATCAGTTATAAAGTTCGGTAATATTTTTAATTGAAATTTTAGCTTAATTACATTCTTTATGTTCCAAAAAGCGCATTTTAAAAAAGAAAAAAAACCACTAAGCATCGTTATTATAATAATAACTTTTGCTGTATGTAATTAATATTTAGTAATAATGCAAATATTTAAAAATATTATTTTATGCACATCTATGTCAACTACGAAAAATATCGTTTGTTTTATAACGGAAATGAATATGTATAATAGCAAAAATTGAAAACATTTTTTAAAATTAGTAGCAATATTTTATTTTAATCCAACCATAGCAATTATTAAGATTACTTTAAGAAGGTTTTCTTCCAAAACGTGCTTTTTGAAGCTCCGCCAATGGAAATACACTTAAATTTTATTTTAAAACGAACCGTTGTTCATTGATTTCAAACATTTAAATAAGTATATTTTTGCGAAATATTTTACGCTGTTGCCAAATATTTGAGATGTAAATCGTCCTGTTCTGACAATTTTGGTGTAGGCTGTTCACGGTAAACTGTGTAGTTTCAAAAGACCTGCTTAGTGGGACTTCATGGCCACAAAACCTTCTGCTGGAATTTCAAGAATTTTAACGTAACTCCAGTACAGTCAGAAAGAGATATTTCAGGAAGTATATTTGTAGCAGCGGAGCACGTCAGGAAATTTCCAGGTATTCTACGAACACTTCAAAACGTTCGGAGGACCCAGGCGGGAGTTGTAGGTTGTGTAATGACGTCACAGACCACCACTCCAAACTATTTCTCTGATACTGCGCAAGACATTACGATATGAACAATAAAGCAAATATTTGGTGGGAAGCAATCCCGTTATCAGCCTAACAGAAACGCATATGTGGAAAAAAATTAAGGTTACCGGAATAAAAATACTGGGAAAAACATAACATGCTTCTACAGCTCACAGTAAGTAATTATTATAAACAAATATCGTCCCCTTGTGAGCCCTGGAGCCGCTTTCGATCTTTTTAGCTTCATCTCAGTTCCAACCTGTGACTTATAGTTTGAGCTGTACAAAAACTTACCATACTATGGAGTAAATAAATTAAATTATCAAAATTATATTTTAAAGTTTACAAAAATTTAAATTCCTGAAATTTATTTCCTTTTATTAATTTTCTGACTTATTTTCCAAGTGTGAAAACTTTTTCAAGTATTTTGTTCTGAAATGAAGATAACATAAAAATTATAGACGTGTAACTTTTGTTAATGCGTGTGTATATATATATATATATATATATATATATATATATAATGGAAGGCCAACACACGAATTCCTGCAGTAATTATATTCAGTAGCGAGCCTTTACTATGAATAGAGCAGTGGTATTACTTACGTCTGTAGGCTAAATTTACAAGTAGTTTCTATTTACGCTGTCATACTCTATTAGAGACTCCGCAAAACTATTTCGACGGGCAGTGGATAGACTTTCAAATAAACCCCACGATGGACAAAATGATTTCATTCGATTTATTTTAGGTACAGAATTCACGTTACCTACACTGGAAACACTCCAAGTATTCGTAACCACGAGCCTGAAATAGTTCCCGAACACTGACGCAACGAGCGTCTAATCTCGCGAGACTCGCTTCTGTCAAACATCGTAGCGTTATTTTTGTATCATGACTACTTCAAAAATACGACAGTGGTAATGGAGTACCCTTTCATTTTAACATCTCCATTTTACCTTGCGCTGTAAGCATGCGATATACTGCTCAGTGAAATTCGCCTTCGGTGGCTGGCCTGATTTCGTTGGCCTCCACTGTAAAAATTGAAATTTCGAACCATTGCTAAACTTTAATCGTGGATATTTATTTCCTTACAATTATTTCCTTTATATGAAACGTGTTTCTTATACATCAAACGAAAATTGTACATGAAAAAAAATTCATTTACCTTGTTTATAGAAACTTTAAGAGCGAAGTAAGTCATTAATAGCATACGATAAAAGAAATTCAAGTTTGTGCTCAGAAAGCGGTGAAATAGTGTGTGTTTGGTGATAGTCAGTGCTTAAAAGCCGGTTATTATTAAACTTTTAACGAACATTCTATTATAGGTAGTTCATGGTTGATTGAGCAACTATTGAAAACCTTGCTTAAGATTTACTTGTATGCATGTCGTGTATTCTTCCGCCATATGCAAAATTAGCATTGGCATTGGCCTGATCACTTTAATCGTGCGTCTGTCGAATGAAACTGTGAAACTATAAGAAAAGTAATTATTTTACAGATGTGCCAATTATTATACATGTATAAATTTAAAAGATGGAAAGCAGAAGAAATTCTTCGAGTATTCATAAATGTTGAAGTAACGCTTTTACTTGAGCGTAAAACGTGGAACTACTTTCCTTCCGTCGTTGCCAACTATGCTGGGCGCTTGCTACACTCAGCGTGGCCTTTTAAATATATGCAGGTCAGAGCATTCACATTTTTTCAAGTTTGATTTCAAAAGTGCTCAATAAACCGTGAATATCCCACGACCGTCATTCAGGCCTACGTGTGAAATACTAGGGAACCGGCCTGGCTTCGGCCAGAGCGATACTTTGAAAGACAAAAATGGTTACTGTGGGTCACCCTTAAAAGATAAACATATGCCATGGTGGACTTTTCTGTAGACATTTTTGAGAGCTACAATTCTGTAGGTTATTAATTTGATGTATCTCTTATGGTTTAGTCAGCGCAAGCCATGTAAGCGCCCTAAAAGCGAGTTTTCCCGACTTGATTACAAACGGTTCGACAGTTCTTTACTATCCTTACAATAAATACAAATGTTTTATACGCTACAACCTTCCTCGAGAAATTCTCTAAATGTTGCTGAAAACCACATCAAAATCGATAAAGTAGTTTAGCAGTACTAAGCGAATACACAGACAGACGCGGATAAGCGACTTTCTTTTATACCATTTAGAGATAGAGAAGAGATAATACGTCGTTAGTGTGGGCAGATGTATCCTACTCGGAACTCGTATATGACACCGCAAGGTTTAGTCTTCTCAAGTTATGAAACAGCATGTACGAATATTGTAGGTTTGTTGTTAATTAAACATTTTCTAACGAATTTTTAAGAGTTATGCTAGAATACATTTCTTTTTATATTTTCGTTACACCTGAATTCTAAGTGTTGAATTTTACTCCGCAATAAATATATAAATTACCTAGTTATAACATGTTATTTACTCGCCAAGTGTAGTGGTGAATTCTCAATACGTTTTTATTTTGGAAAAGTAATTAAATAAAAATGGATTTTTCACTGCTGTAGATGGCAGAGTTTCACCGTCACTGTGTGACAGTGCAGTTAATTACTTAATTGTCTTCCATACACGTAAACTTTCAAAGCTAGTTTAACGAAGTAGCCCACAAATTTAAGTTATCTGCGACTTTCGGCTACAAATGTTTTGCCACCCTTACATCTCAGAGCGCCATTATTTTTATCGAACAAGTCGGATATTTTCACAGGATAACAGAGCGTGGCATCCTAAATTGATTTTCCGTGCACACGAACGCGTGAATCACTTAATAGTTTAAATAAATGAATAAATTCGCCGAATGGAGTTAACTGAGAAAATAAGGGTTTACCATGCCGATAAGCACAGGAAAAGTCATTTTGTAGCGTGGTAGAGCAGTTCGCAAAATGTGTAAACATTTCAAATGTAGCTGGTCGCTACAATCAACAATTTACCACGTCTTCGTAATGTTTTACACTGTATCTGCAAGCAAGCTTTTCCTATTATTTTTAATGACCGGTAACTTTATAGAGATATCGCGCGGGATTTTGTAGTTGTAGCAGCGACAAAATCTTCGTGTTTCCTCGACAATACTCGTTGCTTACGGAGAAGGTTTCGAACTGTCAATTTACGAAGGTTAGTCCAGTGTGCCACTATTACATACTATTGTTTTTCGTATATTAAATCGTTACGTTTGCACGCATTATAAATTAATTGTATCTGTGTTAATTGAAATGTGCAGGTAATTATAATCAAATACCTAAAAGACAAGAAATGACAACCATAGAAAATTTTTTTTGTCTGTTTTCTGAGCAGATACTAAGCCATATTCCTTATGTATAATATCCCGGGCCACAATGTAAAAAACAGGAGAAAAAAAAATGGGGAATTATTTTCTCCTGCAGGTACTGCCAGCGTAGAGTTTGTTTGAAATATTGGCATACTTAAATTAATAATTATGTATCTACCTAATTGAAAACAAGCTTCTTATTTACGTACTTAAAACATACATGTTTAAGGTGGCATGCCATTTAACTAGTTGAACAACAAGTTTTACAGTAATCGTTTGAGTGTTTCGAGAAATATAATATAAGAGTTGCCTGCTAATTATTACGAGATGTGTTCTCTCAGTATCGGCGGTACCACAATGAGGAATATTTTGGTGTTTTATATTTGCGACGTTAGAACAGACATTTTTGACGTATCGCTAACAATATTCAGTATATGGAAGAGGAATATTACATTATCTTCGCGATAAAGTGGGCGCTTTTGAAATCAACCTTAGAAAAAAGTCACTACTCATGGCTGCCCATATTTTAACGGGCACACTGAGTGACATTTGCCCAGTAAAGTTGGTAACGAGGGAAATAATGTAGTTCCGTGTCCTAACTTTGAATTAAAAGTGTTAAATACTCATTTGTGATAACTTAAATTATTTCTCCGCTTTCTGTCTATTTTTTAATGCATCAAAGTGTAAAAAGTTAGCAGATTTGTAAAATATTTAATTTAAAAATAATTTCACAGTTTCACTTGACCGGCGCATGAATAAAGTGATGGGGCCCATGGCGATGTTAATTTTACATCTTTTCGCGTAAAAATCGAAGCACACAGTAGACTTCAATACTATGTACACACCTCAGCTGTTGTTAAACCTCCATTGGCTGCTGGTGCCGTGTCCGTCTTCGACCAAGCCACTCAGGACTAAGTAACTACGACACTGAACCTCCGTGATTCGTGCGTAAACGGTTAAGACGGGCCAGAACATGTTTAGCCAATCAAAGAAGCTGGACGATCCTGCAGTGCTTTGGACTGTATCTTGTCTCGAAATATTTTCGCGAAATATTGCTATCCCTAGTTATAATACTTCGCGTTGTACTGCAAGTGAAATGTGTAAATAAATGAATGGATGCTGAAATTTTGAGTTTCTTGTTTCATACACATAATAGCACGGTTTTCCGTATTATTAAAACGTTTGCATTCCCAAAAGTTCCACTAATTCAATAGGGTGACAGGTGAATAACGTGAGACTGTTTATGGTAATGTCAATTTTACATAAGGCGTGTGGATAATTTTACGTGAGAACTCCCGCAATAGGTGCGGTCACTGTATTATCTGGTTATGCGTGGTCCGGCGCGGTGGGAATGACGTCCTTCGACCCTCCCCTCAGTCAGATCTACTCAGTGCTCCGTCGCCCGGCGGTCGGGAAAATGATTGACAGCCAACCTGGCTGGCGTTGCAGCTCTTCCTCACCCCTGTCAGAGGCGCCGACGACTTGGGAGGATGAGCAGGAATTTTCTGGTGATCATGTCCCTCGGAGCAACGTGGCGTTTGGAGACGTTTCTGGGCTATGACCAACGACACTATAAATACCACCACAGCTGAAGGGTCGAGGGTCTTTGTGGTAGCCATCTGGCTGAAGTGCGGTAATCAGGGGAAGTTTGGTGCACCATCGGACATCAGTGGAGAGGATGGAATATGGCTGAGGGTGCTAGACAACGACAGACGAGAGCGTGTGGTTGGGATGGACGAGAGGAAGTGGTACCCGACTAGTAAAGGGCTACTATACATGGAGGCGCTCTTAGCACTCTAGAATATTCCGAACTGATGGAGTGTGAACAGGATTAGGATGGAACATTACGAATGTGTGATGCGGACATGTAAATATGGTAACTGTCAAACATGGACTTATATTGTGTAAAATAATTCATTATGTTTTGAAACATTGTTTATTGAGATTTATTCTAATAATTAGAAGGCATTAATTTCTTTGCGGTAATTGTGAATTGTATTGGTTAAATTTATTAATTGTTAATATCAAGTGATAGCCATTTTTTTGTAAGATATTAAGCCGAAAGTGTTTTCTGAGTAGTGGCTGTAAATAAATTAGGAAAATAGTATTGACTCTTTTAATTGATTAAGACCTCCATCCCCTAAAGAACCTGGCTAAGCCCACTGACTTGCAGAAATTGTATCAAGACGAAACGAGAAGAAAAGTATATCCTATGCAGGGCTTTCAAAAGTGTTCAGTTATCCCTGAACGGCCTATATCAACGTTACTGAACGTCAGTACAAACAGGACCAAACTCCATGGCTTGCACGGAGCCCGAACCCGGATATTGCGCAGGCGTACTCGCGGGCTAGACGCAGAAGATTGGTGGAGGGGGTGCGAAACGCATCTGGAATGGAGTCCAGTCTTCCTACTCATTGTTTTTTTCCTGGCGCTAATGACCGTGCCCCTTTGACGTCCTCTCGAGATGCTGGCCTCTTCCCACACGCACGGAGTAGGAGCCCCCTAATGAGATCATTAGGCCACCTGACCGCCGTTGAGGCCGGAGGGACGACGAGTGCACAGAAATAAACCTGTGGGGAGTTTAGGCGCGCGACCAATGTGCGTTTGTAGGTTCCCCCCCAACCCTACAGTCTTTTTAACGTCCGTAACACCTTGCATCATCTCCAGAAACACCTGCCATAGCACGTTGAGGGGCCGCGGTGAGGTAGTGGTTAGACCACTCGCCTCCCGCCTAGGTGAACCGGGTTCAATTCCCGGTGCGGTCGCTCCCGGATTTTCGCATGCGGGAATCGTGCCGGACGATGCCCGCTGGACGGCGGGAATTCTCGGGGAACTCCCGTTTCTCCCGCCTCGCTTCGCCCCTCATCGGCCATCAAGACCTCGATGCCAAGAGCAGCCCAAATCTGTCCACTCCGCTCTTTCACTCCAATCTGTCCACGCATTTCTTTTAAACGTTAATTTCGTCTTTACTTGATGACGTGTTAATGTTAGCAGGCCACAAACTACTTCACGTTCCAAGTGCACATAGTGAATACAGTGAGATTTACCTACTGATCCAGAAAGAGATTAACCATGTTGCAAAACGTTCCCTTCGAGAAGCAATGGTAGTTACCACTAACCAGTGTAGTGGTAACTTTATATATGATGCTCTGATTTTTGCAGGTATACTTCTTTCCACGAAGTCACCAACCTAGCACTACCATTTCTCAATTAACCTTCATCCACGAAGCTAATACTGCATACGCAATTTAATTGGGAAGTTGTCACGTTTTAGTAACTTCGCTCATTAAAACCAGTATTGTTTGGTTTGTTGGCCAATTAGAATTCAATTCCAAATGGGAACATTGTGAATTATTTGACTTTTTTCTCATAATAGTTGGTCAACTTGTGACACGTATAATTTGTCCATCTTTTTAGTATGTAAACGTTTCCTTAGACTGTAAAAACGCTTTCTTTTCTGGAACACATTATTATTTTTTGCCGCAAAGATAAGCTTTTTTTTAATATATGAATTACTGAAAAGTTTACGAGTCACAAACATAATATTTGTATCCATAATCAGTTGCACAGTAAAGTAAATGTGTGATCTGAAAAAAAAAAATTCATAAATAAGAGAGAAGTAACAAAATTTTTGAAAATTATGTCAACTAAATCAAAAATTCCTACGATGGCTCCTAGACTCGAACAGCTCCAAAGAAAATATTGAGATCCTTTTTAGGTTAGGTTTTATTATGGTTATTTAGATTGTAGCAGGCCATTTTATTTGATCTCGTGGCGGGAGGATACCTTAAATAAAGTGGCAGAGTTTTCAAAAGTTTTTCCAATAACCACGGGCCAAAAAGTACCTCGCCGCGATGCTTGTATGTTTTAGCGGATAGCTTTGTTGGTACTGTAGGTTTCGGAGCTGCAGGATTAGGTGTTCGATGGTAAAACGTCGAAGGAAAAAAAATGGAAGCTCTGAACCCCGTTGCCAGTTTAGATTCCCCTGACCCGGATTCTCGGAACGCCCGCGGCCCAACAGTCCCTCGGGCTACTTTCTGGAAATGTTTCCTGGCGTTGCCGCCAGATCTCGGGACGGCTTTTTTTTTGTTTCTAAACTCGAAACACCGGTCGTTTCACGTCTAAAGGTTGGTTCACACTTTCGCAGATCAGGTCGAACGGAGAGAGCAGGATAGCACCAACAGCCAATCAGAGAGCTTCTGGCCGTTTCTGCGTTGCCCGCGTTGTTTGCGCCGATATTACCCATAATTCAATACGAGGCGCACGGTGCGAACAAAATGGCTACCATCATGAAGCCCTCGTCACCCTGTCAAATTATTCCATCAAACTGCTTGCAACAAGTTTGGTCAAATAAATTGGACTCATGTAACGTCAGCGATTTGTCATCAACGACGCCATATTTGACTGAAAAAGGTTTAATTTTATTTTCATTCCTTTAATTTTGTTTATGCTATTTGGCCGTGGCCGCACATTCTTCCAAAGTTAGACGGCCGAGTCAACAGCACGCCCCGAAGCTCCTTGATGTTCCATGGCAGACAATCTGCCAATGTGCCACCGTGTGTTGGATTGGCAGGGGGGCCTTGTTTGTGTGGGGGTGTTGGAGGGGGGTGGTTATGTGGCCGGCCTTCCTTGATATAATGCAGACAGGCCGGGCCCTTTCACCCCCGGCCCGAGCGGCCATTTGCTCACCCACATTTCAGAAGAAGGGTTATGGGGGGAGGGCGTCAGCTCAATAGCACAACCGCGGTAACGATAAATAAATGGCGACGTGTCTGCCTGAAAAAGTTCTAGGTCTCCAGTTTCCATCGAACATTTAAAAAACTCGACTAGTTATAAAAAAATTTTTTATGTCTGACGGGCTTTAGTCTATTAGAATCGCGAAAGACAAAAAATGGCCCTTTCCAACGTCACGAAGCTTTAAAAATAAGGAACAACTGCTGGAAACGAAATTATATTACGAAGATAACTTCTTTAAATAAAAATTGACACTTATTTTGCTTCCCTCCTGCAAACCTATGTGCCGGAGACCATAAACGACAGGAAATAAAATATCCCCACCGTGAACTCTTCTTCGGGTGTCTGTGGCCATTGCCACAGTGCACGCGCTTGTGGGGCGTTTATTGAAAAGCGAAACGTTACAATTATTTTATCTGTCTCAACTTTTAAAACACTTGGTTCTCAGTAAGTATTAATATTAAAAAGCATTTTGGTAATCCCTCCATGAACAATATGAAATCTGATATCCCCCCCTCCCCCACCCTCCGCCAATAATGTTTTAGTATAATATCCGATTATAACAAGTACACCTGCACTCGCCATTTTGAACTGACGAGAAAAAAAAATTAACCGTGGGGAGGTAGATTTCGTGATATTTTCTGAAAGCAGCAATGTTCGGTTTTGAAATGGTATTACATTTTTGAAAACTGCAATATTCTTTGCAATATCACGTCTATAAAAGGAAACGATATTTTTTTTTTTCGACTCGCTGACGCGATCATATTTCGCTCGCTGCTATTCATTTCGTGTGATGAGGTTTAAGGGGGAAGGGGGTGATAAAAAGTAACACAAATTATTGTATCACAAATTCGATGTTACATAAAGTTTTCGTTTTGTTTATAACATATTGGTTTTTTTTTTAATTACATTTGGCATTTCCTTTCTTACCCCCGACACTAATTAACTCAATGGAATATGGAAGAATACAAAAAAACTGGTGTTATCTTCAAGATGAGCCCCAAGTTTGAAAATGTTGTCATATATATTCTTGTACGTCTCTAGTTAATTTTGAGTAAGCGGCTCTTACTACTTCGATACAGCAGCTGGTGGATAGGTGTCCTTAATTGAAATTAATCGAACCTAAAATATTAGGTGCATTTATGTTCATACGTAGTGCCAGTGATTTTTCGCGTAAAAATCTGAACACACAGTAGACTTCAATACTACATACACACCTCAGCTGTTGTTGTACCTCCATTGGCTGCTGGTACCGTATCCGTCTTTGACCAAGCCACTCGGGACTAAGTAACTCCGACACTGAATATTCGTGATTCGTGCGCAAACGGTTAACACGGGACAGAACATTTTTCAGCCAATCAAAGAAGCTGGACGACCCTACATTGCTTTGGGCTGTATCTTGTCTCGAAATATTTTCGTGAAATATCACTGCCCCTACATATACGTAGAGACCTGAAAAATTCGCGAGTTCAATGACCTTTAGGCTAGACTCTATAGTCATATGTACAGATATGCCGATATCAACTGCACATTGGTTGTCTGGCGTCATAGCGGAAGGCGAAGATTGGGCCAGCCTTCTCCAGGAGGTGTCAAACACCGCGTGGACCTATGGTTGACATTGTATTAACACATGTTTTGAATTCTAGCTTGTCCCGAAATGAAACCACGAATTTTTCAGGTCTCTACCTATAAGTAGAGACCTGAAAAATTCGCGAGTTCAATGACCTGCAGGTTAGACTGTACAGTCTTATGTACAAATATTGCGATATCATATGTAAATTTTTTTGCAAGCTGTCACAGTGGAAGGCGACAATTGGACACCGTTCTCCAGGAGGTGTCAAACACCGTGTGAACCAATGACTAAAGTTATATAAGCGCACGTGTTTTGAATTCTGGCTTATCCCAAAATGAAACCATACATTTTTCAGGTGTCTATGTATATGATACTTGTCGCCTCACAAGTAAAGATGAGTGCATGTTTAATGATTTTACTCCTGTAACCGTGGTTCCGGAAAAATCCTCACCCACGACTTACACATTATGGGTTTTCGCATAGACTTGAATCGTTTTGTTGTTACGACGGGTACTTATGTATTAAATAAACACGAATGTTATCCGTAATTTTCACACAATTCTGTTTTAGATTTAGAAAGTATTTTAGCTGTATTTAATTTACTATGTTTCGTGTTTAATAGTGTTACGCCCTTTCTCTAAATAAAATATTCAAAATTACTCTACCACCCTCTATCTCTCCAACTGGTTAAAATTTCAACCTTGTAAGAAACCTTCCAACGAAAATCACACACGACCAATTACGAAAACGTCCACGGAAATTATCAGCGGTTCGCCAAACATCCCAAAGATCCATCCATGCAAGTGGCCATGAAATGGCTTGCATGGAATCGTCCAAGGAATCTTCCATCGCGGCATGCAGGCTTTAGAACAAGGAGGATGTCCAATAAGAATTAGGGGTGATATAGACTAAAAGTCCAGGTATAAAATGGGGGGAAGGTGTAAAAAGAGACAGCTTGGCAGCGTTATAAAAAAAACCGATCTGCCAGGCGTTGCCTTAAGGAAAAAATAAACTTATAAATAATTTTGTTTCAGTGCAAGCCTTGCCTAAACTTCGTGCCACATAGACTGCGAAGGGCAAGTTTATCGTTTCTTTATTATTCGTGTATCGCTCGAGCTCAAGTGGAAAGCAAGTATACGATGTTTTTAGCTTTTGCCCTATTGTAACCACGAGCGCAAGAAATATAATGTAGAAATGAGTACCCAGTAAGCAAATTTAACCTTCAGGTTTTTTTTTTTTTTTTTTTTTCCTGGAGGAGCCTTAAGTAAGTTTTACTAACTACTAACTCTGCCCGTGGCTCCGCTCGCGTGGACTACACAGAATTATTGTTTAGGTTCTTTTTTAAATAAAGTTCCCCCCTCCCCGACTTCCACCTGCCGCCATCATGGCTCTCCACGTCCGCGTACGGTCAACCGACTCACGAAAAAATTACTTTTTCACAAAACTGTTGATATCTCTTAAAGTATAGGCGGGAATGGTATGCTGTATGGGGAAACAACAGCTTGAATTTTACGTATTCATTTATTGAGAAATAAAACGGTAAAAACGCTTATTAGAATTCTCTGTTATAGACAGATAAATGCTACGTCGGAGTTTTTTTTTAGGTCTTTTTATTCTACACAATTCTTTACTACATCATATCGTTCCATCTTGAACGGTTTAGACAGCGTATTGCAAGAGAGCGCGCTGGCGGCAAACTTGATTTACTATCATCGTCACTGCTTAATCCTTATGTTACTTTACGTATCAAAATATATACTTAAACCTGGCCAGAAAACAGCTGTGAATTAAAAAAAAACACGTAAATCGCATAAGTGGTTCTCGAGTGATAAGCTCACTAACAGACAGGCAGAGAGACGTTAAGTTTTATAATATGTATAGATGACAATGATAATGTCATGCCCCTTCGAGCATTTACATGTAAAAAAAATCGTGCTATGCCGCTGAAACGAGCAAACCATTTTTATATAGATGCGATACAAATGTGTCTCTAATGGCGGGAAAAAATGACAGTTTGTTTGTGGGAAACGATGGGAATTGAAAAGTGGTTCTCTTTGTCCCGAGTTCCCTTCTTGATATATCCCGTTCGTTGTTGTTACGTTATGTTTCTTCTTTAAATATTTTCCAAAATTTCCCGTTAAGACTTTCTCCATTACCAACTTCCTCATTTCTAAATCCTTTCTGAGCAATTAGTTATTCTTACGGGACTCTTCCTTCCTGTAGCTAAGAAATTCGTATTTGTACTATTAAAAGGCGGCGTTTATTTCTGAAGTGAAACAACTTTAATGGAGGATTGCTTAAACAGTTATTCGTTTTGTCTCGGCTCTATATTATTATCAAACTCATTAGAACAATTATGTGGTAATTTAACGGTCCTGCAAATTTCGTGTGGTAAGTCTATTAACGGGATGGCTATTTTCTGAATGTTCTCTTTGCACGTAATATTAACATCTCTATCTCTCCGCCAAAAAGCCCGTGTAATATGGAAGTATCTCCGTGAGATCCTTCATGTAGCCTTAAATGTAACATGGCTCTTACCAGAACACCCTTATTATTATCTGCAAACGCTGCGGTAATCTGACGCCAATCAAATTCTTTATGCCAAACCACAGAATCCACCTAAGGCCGTCGGAAAGAATACATTATATGAAATTTTGCTGAACACTGTTTAACTTTTTGACATTAACGATAATGTCAGTTTCTAAAATTTACCCATTTTTGAGTTTCACATTTTTTGGATAGTTACGTGCCAAATAATTTAAACCATTAATTTATAGAAATGCTACAATTTGTATATAAAAATTATTATCATCAACTACCTCAAGTTATCTACGTTACAACACAGAGGCATCTTATCTTATGTTTATAAAAAAAATTTCCGTTGGGGAATTTTTGTATTTTTTATGTGCTTTTTTTAAGTCTGTATAAAATCTTATTATAACAACGCCTTTCAACTTCACCTTTTTGTTCGGAAAGATTAAGTTTCACTTTATTCCTATTACACGAAACGGTTAGACCAGGGGTTGGCAAGTATTTTCAAGTGGGGTCCGAATACTTTTGAAAAATTGTATCGAGGTCCAGAGAAAAAAAAACACATAAATACTTATAACTTTTAAATGTTTTACTTTTACAGACATATAATTGCATTACAATAAAATAGAAAAGTATATATAATATAAAATGGAAAAGGCAGGTATTCGTTGAAAAATTAATGCAAAAAATTACTCTTGCGGTCTTCAGCCAGTTTTTTATAGTTTGGTTCATGTGGCGAACAGCTAATGCGAAGAGTGTCTTCAAGGTGGGCGTCCGTTAATCTTGAACGATATTTGTTCTTCAAAAAATTCATTTTGGAGAAAGTTGTTTCACATACATATGTGGAGCCGAACATAGTAGCCAGGTTAATCGCCAGTTTTCTGCAGGTTTCATACTTTTCTACATGTTTGCCCCAAAATTCTTCAGAGGATGCAGTTTTGTACATTTGCAACGAAATATCTTCTTGCAAGTCAATTATATCCATTTGAAGTAAAGGTTTTTCAAGACTGAACAACTTCGCAGCCACATCAGTCTATTCTGCAGATGGAGCAACTTCATAAGGCGATTTGAAGAATTGAGACAACCTACCTATCTCTGCAAAGTCTTGGATTCTTGCTTCAAATTCCTTCCCAAGATCCGACATAAAACTTGGTAACACTGCAGTGTGTATTTCGGAATTCTGCTTTTAATATTCAAGAATTGTTGGAAAATAAATAAATTCTTGATTTGCAATATCTTTTTCAAAGATATCCAGCTTGCGACGAAAAGCAGACACACTTTGTATCAGATCATATATTAATTTCCCATTTACTTGTTACTTGGTGTTAAGGGCATTTATATATTTTAGAATGTTTTTCAGGAAAGCCACAGCTAACATATTGCCCTCGTTTGATAGGAACTCTAAGTGATCCTTACCCTGTGTACCCAAGTTGTCTAAGAAGGAGGTCACTTGTCCTTTTATTTGCCAGAAACGTTCAATAACTTGACCTTTACTTAGCCAACAAACATTGTTGTTTTGCAGTAAGTCAGAATACTCTGAACCACATTCAGATAGAAACTCCTTGAATTGTCGGTGCTGAAGAGCAGAACGAGACCTCATAAAATTGATCAACTTGACCAAGTTGTCCATTACTTCTTTCAGAGTAGCACTAAGTTTTCCACAAAGGGCTGTCTGGGGAATTATGCATTGATAAGATAGTAGCCCAGCATTTTTATCCCTGATTCTCTTTACTAATCCTTTTTCTGTGCCCATCATCGCTGGGGGCCCCGTCAGTTGAAAGGGACGCCATTTTATCATATCTGATTTTTGATTTTGTCATGACATCGTCAACAGTCTTGAATAAATCTTCTCCGCGAGTCTTGCCTTCCTTTACACGGCAATATTGCTGGCAATTCTTCCCTGAATACTTTACTCTCAATATCAAAAAATCTAACTAAAATAGATATTTGTTCATCATCAACAATGTCACACGATTCATAAAGTACTATGGCGTAGCAAGGCGCCTTCTGCAGAAGTTCAAGTAAACTTTTTTTATTGTCAGCAGCCAAAATTTCGGTTCTTCTTGTATTGCTTCTTGCCGACAATGGAATACTTTAAATTGCGGCTAATTTTGTCCTTCTTCTCTTCAAAGAGTGACTTGGCCACTTCCAACATACATTCTTTTACTACCTCAGAGTCTTAAAATGGCTTCAGGTGTTTATTAAGCATCCGGCAGACACGCAACGCCGCTTCTGCTGATTTTTCTTGCTCGCTCATACAGCGAACTAGTAAGAACGTGCTTTTTTTTTTTGTAAGAAGTGAGATATACCTGGAGTTTTTCTTGACGAGCTTTACTGCCAAGAGGAAATTTTTTATGGAACTGCTGATGAGTTGTTTCGTAGTGTCGCTTTAAATTGGCACTTTTAATAACAGCGAAAGTTTTCTTGCATATGAGGCAAACTGGAACAGCTGTAGGCCTATCAGGCAGCGTAAAACAATATTGTTCTGTCCACTCAGCCAGAAACTTCCTATTTTCACTGTCAACTTTACGCTTTTAAGGATCCATTTTGATTCACAAAACGTTATTTTAGCACACGACAATAACAACAAGAAATCCACTCCCTCCCAGACGAATCCTCACGCATGCGCACCAACGCAGTATTTTGCGTTTCACATCATAGCAACTACGCATCACTCCAGTGACTTTTCGCGTAAAAATCGGAGCACACAGTAGACCTCAATACTATATACACACCTCAGCTGTTGTTATACCTCCATTGGCTGCTGGTGCCGTGTCCGTCTTTGACCAAGCCACTCAGGACTAAGTAACTCCGACACTGAACCTTCGTGATTCGTGCGCAAACGGTTAACACGGGCCAGGACATTTTTTAGCCAATCAAAGAAGTTGGATGACCCTACAGTGCTTTGGACTATATCTTGTCTAGAAATCTTTTCGCGAAATATCACTGTCCCTATTTATGTAATATTCTATCTCGGAATGTTGAAGGACTACTTCATCTTGGGGATCAGGGAAAGGTCAGAATACGTAATGTCCATTTCAGTCCAAAGATTTATGTTACTCGCGAAGCACAGGAATCTGTTTCACTTTAAGTGCTGACATGAAGTAAAGTTCACACGGCATCCGGTCGCCGGCAAACGCGCTCTTTGACGAGCGTCAGATCAAAGCACGCTCCGAGCTCTGACAGGACCGCAGGGGGATACTGAGCGGACTATGAAGGGAAAGTAAACAAACCACCCTAGCAGCGAAGTGTGTCACGCTAGAAACACAGAGCCGTTTAATCCGAAAGTAAACACAATACCGTCCCTGACGTGCAGCGAATTTCCCCGAATCTCCCAGACCGCGACCATGATTCATACTGGAATATCGTTCGGTGTTTAGACTAAAGATGAGGTAGGCCGACCTCGCTGGCACCGTTCAACGAGCCTCCGTGTCACAACGCCGAACTGCTTTCCTTCCAACACGTCCAGCGGAAAGGGGATGGGTTTGATTTCATGTTCGAACACTGATTAGTAGAGACCTGAAAAATTCGCGAGTTCAATGACCTGTAGGCTATTCTCCATTTTCGTATGCAAAATCATGCAGATATAACTGGCCATTGGTTGCTCGTTGTATTAGCGGAAGACGGTGATTCGATCTGCATTTTACTGTGTATTTATTACTGGCTCAGAGTTGCCCGGGAGGTGTAATTTGACGGATGGTCCAATAGCATTAGCAATACAAACGTATTCTAGCTTGTCCCGAAAGGAAAACGCGAATTTTTCAGGTCTCTACTGATTAGTAGGGGCAGTGGCATTTCGCGAAAAGATTTTGAGACAAGATGCAGTCCAAAGCACTGTAGTGTCGTCCTGCTTGTTTCATTTGCTGAAAAATGTTCTGGCCCGTGTTAACAAGTGCTTTGAGATGTTTGTATACTTTGTCTAACCGATTGGTAATGCATTTTGATTAAAATGCAAGTTAGGAAAAGCATTCTGTCCATATAAAAGTGCTTGTTTTTTTATATTTGAGCAATAAACAAACGCGTTCATGACTGTTGACCGTCTGACCATTATAGCTGTGTTACTTTTGGGTAGATAAATAATGGGTTCATGCGCAGAGGACGAATAATTGGTCTACCTCATCTTCAGCTTATGGTTGAGACGTGTCATAAGTAGGACCAGTGATTTTTTTGCGTAAAAATCGGAGCACACAGTAGACTTCAATACTATATACACACCTCAGCTGTTGTTATACCTCCATTGGCTGCTGGTGCCGTGTCCGTCTTTGACCAAGCCACTCAGGACTAAGTAACTCCGACACTAAACCTTCGTGATTCATGTGCAAACTGTTAACACGGGCCAGAACATATTTTAGCCAATCAAAGAAACTGGACGACCCTGCAGTGCTTTGGACTGTATCTTGTCTCGAAATATTTTCGCGAAATATCACTGCTCCTAGTTATACGGCACAAATTGGCTGAAGGTTGGTACAGTCTATTCAACCATTCTAACGGGTTATCATGATCTCGTTATCGAAAACGACGCAGAAAACATATGACATATGCCCTAACGTGATTATTAGGGGAGAGTCACGGCTTTAAAAATATGGAATTAAATTTATTTATTTTAAAAATATCAAGAACTATGTTAGATAAAACTATTTCATGAATGGCGTTAGTCTGATGCAACATATGTAATGTGTGAGCATTTAGCTGGTAGTTACATCGCCCGTCATTAGCTGTGATAACTAGGAGGCAACGTACGGCTCCTTTTCAAACGTTGCACGTTTTCTCTCTAGACCGTTCACCTGAGAATGTTGAACCACGACAATATTTTGTATTCCTTTAACCTATTCAGACCCGATGAACACAATAGTGTGCATTACGCAAGCGTAGGTAATTTTTCGACTGTACTGCACACTGCGGAGCTCAAATGCCCAATGATCTTACCTGCGGGTAAATGATTCGCAATCCATCTTACTTGATCTAGGTCAGTGATTCCCAAAGTTCTATGAACTGCGACCCATTAAAAAAAATGCCAAAGTTCAGGACCCACTTTAATGCATTATGCGAGAAACTGGATCACTGAGTCGGTTGCGCGAGTGGTGGCTGCGGGGGTCGCATTCACTACATACTCTGCGTAGTATTTTACGTCTGATTGACAGTTGCATTGCATGTGTGAAGGTCCTAAATATAACATTTATAACTAATGCATATGTTAATGTATGAAATTATTATGTTTTTCGGGGACCACCAAATTTTTGTCTGCGACCCACCAGTGGGTCGCGACCCATACTTTGGGAAATACTGATCTAGGTCATGATTGGTTCATTCAATGTAGCCGAAAATATAGCCCACAACTCATTGGCTGTGACGCTAAACGAGTGTTGTGTCCACTTAAGTACAGCACGCGTCATAAATGTTTTTTGTTTGCAACGCCTGAAACCATAAATTAAAGGTGGTCTAGAATGGTCAATGCACGCGTGATTATTGCGTCATGACAATCGATAAACATCCACTGATTACAAATTTTTATTTATTAATAACATGGCAGTTCTTAATTTCTTAATAACGGACAATGTTATTACCTGCCAAATGTTCGCAGTTGGCAGATATCATATTAGGCTATAACTATTCGAGAAATTTTTTTTTTAATCTCACGTAAATTCTGACAATTTTGCAAATAACTAATTTTCATTTCCGACCTGCAAGTATGTTTCTCTTACCTAAAAATCATGTTAGGTCATAGGCCATATTATATTTTCTACCTTATTTTGTATAATGAATAGTGTAACAGAGTTTGTGAAGTTCAGGATAATCCTGTTTAACAGTATTGTTTAAGAAATAAACATTTGTCTAAGAATGTTTTCAAACATTCCTTTCATCATCCTAGTGCTACCTTGGAAAAGATAATCTTCCAGTAAGCGTGTAAAAAAATAAGTTTTCCGAAATCACGTTAAGCCCCATCAATAAGAATTTGCAGGACCAGAAACTGAAATAGAATCACAAATGGTACGGCGTCGCAGAATTATACGCAATAGCTGCAATTGTGGAAATGAAAAGAGGAGGATTATTGCGTTTCGGTGTCAATCAAAGGTAGCCTACACAATTATCGTCTGTTATTAGCAAATACAATACTCCGAAATACTTAAACAATTCACGTTTTTTTTAGTGTTTGCTAGTCTCAGAAAAAATTTAAGCAGTTGAATTCTTCCTCCCTTCCTCCCAAGGTAACACCACAAAAATGTTGGCTTCCGCAAGAAACTCGAAATTCCTTTCTGGCGGTGAGATATTTTATTAATATGTAACATTATTTGTATACGTGGAGTTTGCAGACTGGGAAACGGGCAGAGATGTAAAGTTCGCCTGCACTTCACGTGACTCACTTGGACACCCAGGAGTAAATTAGCCACGCTGTGTTAAAAATTCACATAAAATAAGTCAGTTCTTACGTAAACTCATAATTAATATACGGAGGCGCTGTCAGTGATATATAAAAATGGAACTTAAATTTGCAGTTAACCCGGAAATAATCTTCTCTGTCACAGTTACGGTATTCACGCCACTAACATTTAAAATTGCATATAGCAAAAAGTTAGCATTATCCACCTGTAAAAGATAGCGACACTTCAGACGCAAGTATATAGATCCGACTGGTAATTGGTTCATCTTTAAATTTCGCCCCAAAACACTTACAAACGCACAAGCTCCTGTTGTTTAGCACACATTACGAAAATGATTTTAAGTTCACTAAATTTTGGAAAAAAATAAAATTTAGCAATTTTTTAGAATGTTTTGTTAGGTCCCACTGCTTTTGTTACGAAAGGAATAAAGCGTATGTAACTTTACCGCTATTTCTGGATAATTTTTATAGTATTTTTTCAGTGAATTTTTGGATTTAATAATATTTGTACATATTTACGAGGGGTAAAATATAATAAATGTTCTCACTATCTCGTGAAAACAATTTATCTGTCCCGAGTTATTTAACTAGTTAGTGTAACTTCAAATAATACAATTCTTCTGTATTATTTAAACGGTGCAACATGCATCTACTATATTGCTTTTAAATTTAATGGAGTCAAAAATAGTCGTAAATAGTCGGTTTCAGTTAAAAAAACACATTTATCTTGGACATATCAGATTATAACTCGCACAAATGGAATTTCGTCCTTATCAACAGACAGCATAATGTTATGTATTTACATTCTTCACATTTGTATCATGTTTGCTCTGAAAGCTTGGTCAATAAGGACATTACACGAAGCACGCTAGAATGAGGCGAGATTTACTAATTATTAGATAGCTCTAGGACTGGGAATATTTACTTTCAAGACCTCGACGTGGTGAATCGAGGTTACATCGACGATGAAAAAACGTCGCAAAGCGACGGTGAAGAGAACTGAAGCGCAGCAAATCAACCGTTCGTGTGCGACCTCAGCCACATTTGTTTAACCATCAGCACGGTTGATGAGAAAAACAAACTGTGTGTTCGTTCTCTCGTCATCTCTCAGGCGAACGCAAATAACACAGTGCATGTAGTAAGTAAACTGGCGACAAGCTTGCGTTTAACTTGAATTTGCCACGCTGAGCAAGCTTGTCATACCATGCGTATTTCAAGCTTGATTCAAGGCAAACATCCAATGACTGGCACATACTTGCCAATGGGAAGTTTGCAGTGGGCTCAAATTATGCCTCCATCGCTATCTAAGACTAGCGTGTTTGCATGATCAACTAATGAATCTTACTACAAAATAAACACGTGGACACCAGCCAGCTTGATTCAAACTTAATTCAAGATTACCCGCTTGCAAGCTGGCAGGTTTGAATCAAGCAAACTACTTTCCCCGCTTGATTAGCAAAATGGAAAACTGCAAGAATAATTCAAGTCACATGCACGCCTGCCATTGGTAAGAATGTCCCGGTCATGATAAAACTGGCTTGAATTATGTTTGAATCTCAATTTACAATGGACAAACCTTGCTCGGCAAGGCAAGTTCAAGTCAAACGGCCAGGCTTGCCGCAAGCTTAAATGCTATTTACGTAACTATTTAAGGGGGTTACCTGCTCCTTTACTAAGCCCTCGCCGTTGCGAGGTATAGGCGTGCGTATGCAAATAACAGAGGTATGGAACCAATCAGAGTAACGCGATGCGGTCGGCAGCTAGATCTGTTACTGCCGCTACAATGGCAGGTTATCAAGATTTAAGTGAGTTCGAACGTGGTGTTATAGTCGGCGCACGAGAGACGGGACATAGCATATACGAGGTAGCGATTACATTAGGATGTTTGCGTACGACCATTTCACCAGTGTACCGTGAATATCTGGGAACCGGTAATACATCACATCTTCGACATCGCTGCGGCCGGAAAAAAGATCGTGAAAGAACGGGACGAACGACGACTGACGAGAATCATTAAACGTGACAGACGTGCAACCCTTTCTCAAATCGGCGCAGATTGGATTTGTGGACTGTTCCTGCAGGATTCATGGTGTGAATTTCCTTCTGCATACCTTCAGACATTAGACGAGACCATGCCACGTCGTCTTGCGATACTTCTGCGTGCACGGGGGGTGGTACACGATATTAGGCAGGTGTACCAGTTTTTTTGGCTCTTCAGTGTATATCCGCGATGCCGTCTTGTCTCAGCAGAAACAGAGCCACGGCGCTCCCCCACCCGGGGCGGCAGTTGACACGAATCCAAATCCTGCGTTATTTAAGATGACGCATTCGCGCGGAAGACGTAGTCCAGCGGGACACCTGCAAAGTTTAATTTCGTTGACGGCGGAGATTTACCACCGGGATGGCTCGTCGAGCGGATAGGCACCCGCCAATTTCACGGGTCGGCGACGCGGGCCGCCTGCAAGCTGAGTTCGCGCTTGTTTGCTACGAATTTATTTGTGTCAGGCGTGTGCGCAAGGAAATTTTCTCGGAGAAAAAAAAATATACGGGGCGTATACTGCGCGCCACATACCTGCGAACATGGATGACTGTTACAAACCGCCCTGGTATCTGCCACTATCTCTTTAAGTCCGTTCGCTTTTACGAGGCCTTGCTGAAATTCTACTTCCACGATATCCCTCCGCCTAATGCTAACAAAACTTAAGCGAGTCTGGAAAATTACAACAAAGAGACAACGCACTATTCGGGCGTGCTCAATGTAGTAATATTTCGCATAAGAACTATTTCTTACCAGGCATTACCAACACAGCCATTTTCTCTCTGTTTTATTACTAGGGCCAGTGACTTTTCGCGTAAAAATCAGAGAACACAGTAGACTTCAATACTATATACACTCCTCAGCTGTTGTTATACCTGCATTGGCTGCTGGTGCCGTGTCCGTCTTCGACCAAGCCACTCAGGACTAAGTAACTCCGACATTGAACCTTCGTGATTCGTGCGCAAACGGTTAACACGGGCCAGAACATTTTTTAGCCAATCAAAGAAGCTGGACGACCCAACAGTGCTTTGGACTGTATCATGTCTCGAAATATTTTCGCGAAATATCACTGCCCCTATTTATTACTATTAATTATAAACTAAATATTACAATTTATAGATTCAATATAAGTAAGAGTTATATTTAAACAAAAATAAAATATTTTTTTATGTGAACACAAGTATAAAACGATTGTGATTCATGGCATGTTTAGGAAATAACCAAGAACGTCATACAAGAGTGTGAAGATACCGTGAGCAGACTACAGGAGAAGGAGCAAGAGACCTGAGAACGTAGCGCAGAATTATTTCTTCTGACTTATCGCAAAATTGCACACGTCCTTCGATCAGTTCAGCGTTGCGAAAGTAAATTAATTTTCTAAGCTGGAAACGTGGGCATGAGCACTAGAGTTCTGCTGTAATGCAACAAATACGGAAATTGAACGATGACCACGGAATGAGAATATTGGTATTACAACTGAGAGAAATCAAAATTATACGAACTTATTTATTGGAGGAGTGGGATCTATTATTCTGTATATCGGATAACGAGTAAAGAACAGTCGCTTAGCGCTGGGGAAGCATGTGTATGAAGTCAAGAAATGTTATTATTATGACAAGTGTGAATTTCTTTCTTTCAAAACGAACGAAATCGTGAGGGTTGTCAATAGTGGAAGCGGGTACGGTAGTGACGTGACATCCTTCGACAGTGATGATTTGGTATATCTAACGGGGTGCGAGGGGGAAAAAGAGGTTACGATGGTTGTTCTCTTTTATTCGTTACGTAACGTGGTGGGTTCTGTTCCGCTCGGTTACCCTCCNCCCCCCCGTCTAACGTGTTTAATGAATTCCAAGGACTGTCGGAGACGTTCCCCATCCTTGCAACATTACTCAAGCTCGTAAGTACACATAATTACAGACCTGAATAATTCACGGATTCATTTTAGGACAAGCTACAATTCAAAACACGTGCGTTTGTATAACTTAATCCATTGGCCGACGCCGTATTTGACACATTCAGGAGAATGCTGGTCCAATAGTCGCCTTCCACTGTGACAGCTGACAACCAATGTACAGTTGATATCAGCTTATTTGTATATAAGACTGTATAGTCTAGCCTGCAGGTCATTGAACTCGCGATTTTTTTCTTGTCTCTACACATAAAACTTTGTGGGGAAAAAAAAATTAATTTTCATAATCTGAGTTGTCAACATTTTTTGATGTTATCAACAAATGTATACCAATTAATTATTGCAATATTGATTATATATATTATCTTCTTAATTTCGTTTATTATGACCTCAGTTTTAATTTTTTTGGCATACGTATGCAATTTAAAATTGCATATTTAAGACACACGACCTGTACTTTGCAGTTAAAATAAAGTTATTCAAACGTAACCGTTAAATTTTTCCGTAAACTTCTAGCAGGCAAGCAACGACCCACTCGTGATCGACAGTATATCACGCTCGAGTGATGTGAAATAATCATAAACTTTCTACTGCATTATAAAAATTGCTTGTGTTTGTGATGCTTGTGTAACTTTTATATAAATATGAAAATAAATATCTGTTTTGACTTTACAACGTTATGCGTTTTTCTAAAAACGTTATTTTAATTTTCTGTGGTAAAATATTAATGTATATACGTACAAAATTTTAAATTTACAGGACTAAGGAAAGAAGGGTAAATATATGTAGGCCTACCAATTTCTACAATATAGCACATTTTTGCTCTATAGAAAAGTCGCTTTGAAATTAATTTTGGGTATGAAGCAAGTATATTACTTTGAGTAAGAAGAAATGTTCTGAGACTCTTGCAACGCCATTACTGACTACTTGTAAGCCACTTATTTTTTTCCACGGTATTTTTTTTTCCTTGTTTCACCTCTGATTTCATACAAACTGGCTAGTTGGTAAAAGTGCAGCAGTTTAAAAAAATTNATTTTTTTTTCCTTGTTTCACCTCTGATTTCATACAAACTGGCTAGTTGGTAAAAGTGCAGCAGTTTAAAAAAATTAAACATTCACTCTGCTGTTCCAAAGAAGATGAATTTTTTAATGTTGAATTTGAAGGCCGTGCATAATTCTAGTGTCGGAGACAGCAGAATGAAATGAGATACCTTTCGAATACATTACAGCACCACTCACTGCCTTTTACCACAAAGCATTTTAAGCAGCCAGCGTGAAATTTTCCCNCCTTTCGAATACATTACAGCACCACTCACTGCCTTTTACCACAAAGCATTTTAAGCAGCCAGCGTGAAATTTTCCCCGTGTATGTGTTCTCACAAGCTCTTTGATTCTTCGTATTCAAACAATCGAAATTAGACGTCCAAAATTTCGTTTTTCCCGGGAATGAATAACTTTATATGAAGGCATAAATAATATCAGAAGGGCTTAGTTCGCGTCTAGTTAAGCACTATCTTTGAAGAAAAAAACCCTTACTTTAACTAAAACAAAATACTGAAAGAGTTACTAAAATGTTTGTAGAGAATTGATTNTTTGAAGAAAAAAACCCTTACTTTAACTAAAACAAAATACTGAAAGAGTTACTAAAATGTTTGTAGAGAATTGATGACACGTTTCATGTGTTAAAGCCGTAATGAAATTTGAATTTTTAAACTTCTCACAAATGAAATTGATTAACATTCGTCTTTATAAACTAGGAAGGAAATACATACATGGGTANTTTGAAGAAAAAAACCCTTACTTTAACTAAAACAAAATACTGAAAGAGTTACTAAAATGTTTGTAGAGAATTGATTACACGTTTCATGTGTTAAAGCCGTAATGAAATTTTAATTTTTAAACTTCTCACAAATGAAATTGATTAACATTCGTCTTTATAAACTAGGAAGGAAATACATACATGGGTAAACATTTAACGCAACTAGCGTCTAGTAATAGAATATCAACAGGTTCATCGCAAGGAGAGGTTGTGTTTGAACAGAATGAGAACCACTGAACCGATTTAAGTGAAAGACACTTCATTAACATCCGCAAACTGTACGTGATCAGGACTATGCACATCGCCAGTAGCTCCAAGCAGTTCACGAAACATACAAATTTCATTGATAAGTTAAAATATAACTCTTTTTCTCGCGTGAATAAATTACAGGAACATGAGCTACAGGTCTCCTTCATCAACAGCAAAAGTTTTGGGACAAATAATAGACCTTATATATCATAGCTAGGGGCAGTGATATTTCGTGAAAAGATTTCGAGACAAGGTACACTTCAAAGCACTGTAGGGTTATCCAGCTTCTTTGATTGGCTAAACAATGTTCTGGCCCGTGTTAACCGTTTGCGCACGAATCAGGGAGGTTCGGTGTCGGAGTTACTTAGTCCTGAGTGGCTTGGTCAAAGACGGACACTGCACCAGCAGCCAATGGAGGTATAACAACAGCCGAGGTGTGTATATAGTATTGAAATCTATTGCGTGCTCCAATTTTTACGCGAAAAGTCACTGGCCCTACTCATAGCAATTTCATAATGTGTACAACAGTAGGGCCTGGTAAATTATGTGCCCAGGCTGTGCAGTGCATTCGCGTAAGAGTTACATTTTATTCCTGAAGGTGAACGTGGAGCGAGATGAAAGGGCCGCATGAGGCAGTGGCAGAGGAAAATTCAGTACTGAGATTCCGGACACCTACTTATGAATACCATTCGCAGTCCACTGCATTACATATTTACTTGCTTTCGAGTGATGACATTAAACCTTGCGAATTAAATCTGATGTGGTGGTATCCACAAGAGGGTTTCCGGAATTGGGATACATTTAGAGATTTGGTTAGAACGTACATATTATCCTCTCCTGGTATTGTCATTATAAAAGCCCGCAACTGCAAAAAAAAATATTAAAACTAATTTTTTTACTGTCGAGATATTTGTGTACTTCTTGTACATTTCAGTGGCTCAGTCTGTTTTGAGTGTTTCACGTTTCTAATTGGTTTATAAGTGATTTTACGCCCTCCAGTCGTACACTGCCTTGAATTAAGTATTTCTGTTAAACCTTCTCCGCGTTACTAGGAATTGCAGTTGTACAACTTTACTCGTTAAATCCGAGAAGCACGCAAATATTTTGGTTTTTGTGCTAATATTTAAACCTTTCCGTGTACGATATTAACTTTAAAAGCCGGTAGCGTCATCAAAAAGTGACAGGAAGGATTTTTCATTACTTCCGCCACGACGAGACAAAAGTCAAGAATTTTATTTTGCGCGATAAAAAACAGCAACGTGTAAATTCTGAGTAAAAGTGTCGGGAATCTTCGCCGAGGAGCCATAAAGGTGAACGTGCTCTATTTCTCCTTGCGGGTATCGACCTTACGACTTCCCGACGCTCACACAAAAAGGTTCTGAGGCAGGTTTCGAGAGGATGATGGCTTCAAGCCGACGGCCCGTGGCAAAATAACAAGCAATATCTCTCGCTGCGTTTCTCGAGGCAGAGGGACGCCAAGACGCGAGGATAAAGACTCCTGGGAAATGCCGCGGGCTTACGGCGCTGTGCGCATAGAAATCATATCTCCACGAGCGATGTCTGTGGGCACGTATGCCAGACCACGGGGCAAGCTTTTTCGGCTTTTTTGGCGTGGCGTCCGGTGGCCCGGGATCATTTAATTTCCTCTCTGGGGGCCGCATGGTAGTGCAAACACGGCGAGATGAAATAACAACTTACTTTCGTTGGCGTTTGAGCCGCCCCTTCAGGGGCGATCTGCTCCTTCTATAAAGCTGCTTTCACGCGACGCCACAAAATGTATTCCGCACGTGGCCTCACCTTGAGTAACCTCACGCAGCATTACCAGGAAAATCCCGTCATAAACGAGTTCACACATCAAGATCTTAGAGTTGAGTTGAGTTGAGAGATTTGGACGGCTTCTAACGACGACGTCTAGAGAACCGATGAGGATGAAACGAGGTGAGAGCGGAGCAACGCTGGAATGCAAGGGCGGGGGAAACGGGAGATCCCCGAGAAAACCCCGCCAACCAGCGGCATCGTCCGGCACGATTTCCACTTGCTTAAATCTTGGAGAGACCCGGCCGGAGATTGAACCCATTTCACCTTGGTGGGAGGCCGGCAGTCTAACTACTCAGCCACCGCGGGCCCTAGAGATCTTTTTAGAAGGACAGGTGAAAAGCTGCCATCCTTATTGACTGATTTAGATTATAAAACAACCACACAGCGCTGTTAAATGTAGTTTTAATTTTGCATGCCAAGTATAGGGGTGGTTGGAGTATTTATTCTTAAAACGTCAATTTAAATTATTTGAGAATATCTTCGAAATGCTTGTGTTTGATACGTTAAATTAATGCAATTTCGGAAGTTTAACAAAACCAGTAAGAGTATACTTTTTTTCGCAACGGAATGGGTTTTGAAGTAACCAGGTAAGCCTACGTTAAAGGATGTAGAAATGTGTGCATTCTATGGCCGTGATAATGTCCATGGAAGTAGTTGTTACTTATCGCCTCCATTGTATTATCCCTATACTATCAACACAAAGCCACGCTATTTTGGTACAGCAACTTGTGGCTACTTAATGAACTAAATGGTCAATATGAGTGGAAACTCGCGAACGTTAGTATATATAAAAGTGAAATGGCGTGTCGTTCTATGGCCGTGCCACAGATCTTACTTGCATCAAAATACTTCCTCGTGTGAAATAAGGTTTATGAACTGGGAATATCTTAACTGGTCATAATTGTAATAATTAAAATTCGTGAACACATGCCGTTTTGAAGAAGTGGCTGTTAAATATAACATGTTAATTCTTGTACTCATCCATAACCTCACGATACTATCTAAACTCCAATACAATTTCCAAAGCAAAATTTTCAAAGAGTTCTTCACTGTGAAAATAGTTCCTCTTCGCAGAGCTACCGTCTCTGTTTTTCTCATTCGTCTCTGGTGAATGGTCACTCAACTAGCAGAGAACGGGTCAATACAATCACTCGTTTTGTACAAAACTCTCCTGAAAATATAACACGCCCTGTCTCTTGCTTTCGTAGGAGATCTGCCTTGTACGATGCATTCTCGCATGATATTTAGTATGAGCGTACCCATTTGCACGTGTTTTGCATTGAGACACATCTAGTGACTGGCAAGATATTAATTGGATATCTCTAAGTAGTGTAAAACAAAGTCGCTTATCCGCGTCTGTCTGTGTATTCGCTTAGTACTTCTAAACTACTTAATGGATTAACATCATTTATAAACTTTCTTGAGGAAGGTTTTGCTGTATAACACATTTATATTTAATGTAAGGATACTAGAGAAATGTCGAACCGTTTGTAATCAAGTCCTAAAAAACCCCCGCTTTTAGGGCGTTTACATGGCTTGCGCTGACTAAACCATAAGGGATACATCAAATTAATGTACTGCATAATTGTAGATCTCTAAAAGGTCTACAGAAAAGTCCGCGATAGCATATATTTAACTTTCAAGTATGACCCAGAGTAACAATTTCTGTCTTTCAAAGTATCGCTGTAAAAACTAAATTGTTACCGGGCGAAGCCGGGCCGGTTCGCTAGTTGATCATAAAGTTAACTACCGCTCTGATAGCGTTACGGATCACTTAGCGTGACATATTAACAAGTTAATATAAGTGCAATTTTTGAGCTTGTAGAATTCCATGTTTGGCANACATCATTTATAAACTTTCTTGAGGAAGGTTTTGCTGTATAACACATTTATATTTAATGTAAGGATACTAGAGAAATGTCGAACCGTTTGTAATCAAGTCCTAAAAAAAACCCACTTTTAGGGCGTTTAAATGGCTTGCGCTGACTAAACGATAAGGGATACTTCAAATTAATGTACTGCATAATTGTAGATCTCTAAAAGGTCTACAGAAAAGTCCGCGATAGCATATATTTAACTTTTAAGTATGACCCAGAGTAACAATTTCTGTCTTTCAAAGTATCGCTGTAAAAACTAAATTGTTACCGGGCGAAGCCGGGCCGGTTCGCTAGTTGATCATAAAGTTAACTACCGCTCTGATAGCGTCACGGATCACTTAGCGTGACATATTAACAAGTTAATATAAGTGCAATTTTTGAGCTTGTAGAATTCCATGTTTGGCANACGGATCACTTAGCGTGACATATTAACAAGTTAATATAAGTGCAATTTTTGAGCTTGTAGAATTCCATGTTTGGCATAACATAGTTTTAGTGATGCCTTACTTAGCAAAATTTATAACCAACATATTTCAAAACAAAATTCGCTTGGAATTAGTTCAAACCGATGAGAACCATTAAAGATTTTGCTTTATAGGAAATTCAGAAATTTTTATTTCTGCGATACTTGACTCCATTCGAACGAACCGTCAAGACGATGTTTTGCTGAATTTACTGGACAAGTTTTGTAATTGTCGTCAATTTACCTCTTCCTCAGGAAGAAATGATTTAACCATCTGATTCTTCTAGTTTTTCGGCAACCAAAATGTAATTGTCTGCAAGCAACAATAAATAATTTGATTTTTTTTCTCTCTAGTACTTTCATGGGTGATGTATTGATTTAATACCGAATAGTTTGACTAGAAATTCGTAATCCGCTACATTCTTAATGGGGATCAGTTAATATGTACTAATTGCCAGTTGAAACTACTCCATTCGGAATATGGAGGGGAAAAACACTAGCCTATTTCTTCAGTTTAAAGAAATTCACTACTTCAAACAGTAGAACAGCAGTTATTTAACCTTGATCAATAAATAAGCACCAGGAATGTTAAAAAAATAAGTGCATTCCGATGTGAAATAAATTAAGTACGATTATTTTGTCGGTAAACAAAAATATCAGCGAAAAGTAGAGGAAGTGTTTATGATCGAACCTCCGGACATAATGCAGGACACACTCACAATTCCATAGTAAATCTTCTTACCAACTCCTCTACTCTGCCACTATGCAAAGTATTCTCGTATTTTGGCGTAGTGTACACGAACATACAATAACAAACAATATTAAGACTCGTGTTAAGAAAATACTGCATGCTCCCGAAATATTTACATTTTCTGCGTACTTAAATGTATTTGAAAGTTGTAAACCCTAATCTGGGTTAAATTTAGTTAAGATTATATGCTTTATAATTTAAATTTAGTGGTTTGATTTAATGATTATCGTTGTTCTCTGGTATTCGCAAATTGATTCTCTCAAAAATAAAACTTTCATTCATAGAATCTGAATTAAATTCAACTTTAAGGCTTGCAAATACATATACGTAAGCAGGTTATGTAAATATTTCGAAAGGATTGTTTGGCATTATATATTTGTGTACACATACAAAATACTAAACTGCTTTACAAAATGTGAAAGTAGGGAAGTTAGCGAAAAGATTGACAGTAAATAACTGATGTTCTACTTTCTGAATTAGCGTATTTATGTTAACTGGGAATTAGTATTATTTTTTGTCCCTACATATTCCGAATGGAGCAGTTTCAATTTGCAACCAGTAAATATTAACTGCTTGCGACTTAAGGTGTAGCAGCTTACGGATCTCTGGTTTCCTCTGAAGATATTTGTCAAGGTAATGAATAAATTCCGTCGCTTTCAGAAAAGTTTCAGTAGAATGCACGACGCCCAAGGGCAATGAAAGATCTCGCAGTGCCCTCCTTTGCCGGAACACGAAGTCAAGAACAGAATGTTGGCTACGTAATATATTTAAACGTGGCTAAATACATTGATAGTATGTTTGGATAATGTTAAATATCCTATACAGCAATAGTAGGCACAGTATATTGTCTTCGATCTTAAAACTGCCAACCTTTTGCAAAACAAAATACTACGTATTGATACTGGGTCTGGTATAAAAACCTCCCACATTTTAAAGTAAAATAAGAAAAGAACGAAAATAGTAGGCACAGTTTTGTTACACATTGTTGCATGACACACAATGCAGTTTTTTAAATGCACGGTTCAGGAGGCGAACATCCCGCATTTGACGTCAACTAAGACGTTCAATTTTGAAATCACTAGAGATAATGGAAAATCACGACAACTTTTGAGCCAGCATATCTTCTATAACACAATGACTAGTTTATTCTTTCATGATTGGATGAACAAGGTTTTGACTCGGCCAAGTTGTTTTCAGACCAATCACGAACGTTCTGCCTTATAGTATCAGAATCCTCATTGCCCCAGTTAAATGGGGTAGTAGCTTCATGCATGCATGACAGCCAATAGGGAAAGAAAACTGTCGGACATTTGTACAGCACGTTGAATCGTAGCAAACAGTCAACTTTTCCCACGATAAACCATCGTCTCTAGCATCCGCCCGAACGTTCTGCCGTTAAACATGCATCTGCTTTGGAAATATCGGATCAAAGGTTCAGGAGAATTTTGCAGGGAAATTTTAAATTCAGCAGTGAAAACTTAAGCTTGTTCGATAATTAACTGAACGTGACTGGGGGAAACCGAACCACATGATCTGAGTTGGTCCTTGGAAATGTTCTGATTTCAACAGACAAAGCACACTTCCACTTGAATGAACTTCCGTTGTTGGGCTGAAATCTACCCTCGCCTACGTCTTGAGGGACCTCTACACACTCCACATGTTACTGCGTGGTTCACAAACGCCGATTTGGGTGTTGTTGGGCCTTTTTTTTTTTTTTTTTTTTTTGGAAAAGCGATGGCTGCTTGGTACGTGCAAATTGTTGTCTCTAATAATTTGTACTTTTGTCTATGGACTGTGGAAGGTTTATACTATTATGGGGAAAGAACTGAATTTAATTATGAAAACAGAAAATATATTTAATACACTTTTCAGGAGTTAAAGTAATTATAAGGTATTGGCGAGGGAGGTCCTAATCAATTACAAGATGTGACTAACCTGAATGACAGCATCGCCGTAGACTGAGTGGTGAGTAGGAAAGCGATGAGCGGCACGCCAAGCTGCATCTTGAGGGCTTCATCTCGGCGTGAGTCCAGAGACAGACAGGCTGACAGACCGACAGCGTACCAAGTGTTGCAGTATTATATAGTTCCTGGTGGCGTAATTGTCCCAAATACCGCGCCGCCAGGAGGGGAGCTCCGCTGGAGCTCCGCTGATGTGGTTTATAAAGTATTATTGCTGTGACGTGTTTTTCTTCGCGTGGCCTGGATACCAACGCGTCGCTGCTGTTCGCTAGGCTTGTCTGCCTTTACTGAATCATAAAAAAATGTTAACGCACATTTTTCTGGAACCACAACTCGCACGACATGCTTCAACAGGATGGTGCTATCGCTCACACAGCGCGGTNTAACGCACATTTTTCTGGAACCACAACTCGCACGACATGCTTCAACAGGATGGTGCTATCGCTCACACAGCGCGGTTCTCAATGCCTGCTTTGAGAGAATTGTTCCCCTGCAGCGCGGTCTCATAACGTGGCGACATCAGGTGGCCCGCACGCTCGCCAGATCTCAGCCCTTGCGATTTCCTTTCTCTGGGAGACACGTCGAGGCTAATGTTCACCTCTATCTTTCATGAACCATTGACCAACTAAAAACTTGCAATACGCCAATAAATTGCCAAAATCACGCCACAACCCACCCAGCGCACGACGGAANGTCGAGGCTAATGTTCACCTCTATCTTTCATGAACCATTGACCAACTAAAAACTTGCAATACGCCAATAAATTGCCAAAATCACGCCACAACCCACCCAGCGCACGACGGAACTCTTCCCAGTTCACAGAGAATGTACAGTAGTGAACAAGCACCAGCTTACCTTGCAACACTTCACCGCATGCCACTGGTTTGTCATTCTGTATTATCCTCCACTATAATCTTCCCATTTCTTAATTTGAGAGTACACAAAAAATTCTCACACTGCATTAAAATATCCGCTTGTGTAATTTATTTATCACAAATTACTACATCTTAGCTTGCGATTTACCTGAACACATGTTAAATGTTTAAACGGTGCATCGGGAATGGCAGCCATCGTTTTCACATAATTAAAAATACCTAGTGCAAATTAACTGCGTTGTGTATCAAGCCATATTTTGTATTAAATGTTTGCCTTCATAATATTTATAAAAAAAATCTCTTATTGCCCTTCTAAATTTTGGAGGTTTTTTTTTTTTTTTTTTTACCGAATCCTGTACAAGCCACAAAATCAGAACATATGCTATTATAAGCATCCACAAAATAAAACTTCGTAATTTCCAAAACGATTACTTTTTCACGTGTATTGATTTTGTTGTTTATTTAAGGTAATATTAGAAAAAAAAATCAAAACATTTGTATTAGAAAACCCTGTTAACTCAAATAAATAGTTAATAAAATAAATAATTTCGAATTATAATTATATATTCAGGTTTTTATATTTTATTTCGGAAAATCTCGTAGACTGCAGAGAAACTTCATAGCCTGTGAGAGCTAATTTAAGGCACCTCCTATAGTAATATATTGTATGTAAATGCTGTGTTTGAGAGTATACGCGTATATCATCAGTATACATATTTTATGGGTAATTTTTTTTTTCAGAAGAAAGGTAAAATAAAATTTTAAAAAATTAAAATCTGTAGTTACAATTTTTTTTAAATTTTATCTTACTAGATATTTTTTAAAACAAATTGTGAAAATTGTTAAAAATAACATTTACATTTTATAAAAGGAAATTTTAAAGGAACATAGTGGCGTCTGTAATTTAATTCACTGGCTTAAATCACGTGTAATAATTATGCTTCTGCATGTCTAATTTGCGAGAAATTCACCTTCACGGGCATGCACATCGCAGCCTAAGGAGGGCTAGTCGCAATGCCTCCTTGCGGCCAGACCGTCGAAAATGATTTTATAGGTGGTTCACGGGTAACTGAACACTTTTGAAATCAACCTTTGAAAAATGTCTCTGCCTCCGCTTGCATATATATCTAACCGACCTACTGAATCGCGTGCGCCCAATAAAGTTGGTAACGACGGAGGGAAAGTAGGTCCGTGTATTAATGCTGAAATAAAAGTCATAGGTAAAAATTTACGACTACTGAAATAATTTATTTCGCTTTCTGATTTTTAAATGCATGTGCTTCAGCACTGCACTGTCTGTTTTAAACTTAGCAAATTTCAAAACATTTACTTTTATAATAATTTCACGGTTTCACGTGACCGGCGCATTAATAAAGTGATCAGATAAATGTTGA
Organism: Clitarchus hookeri; assembly: GCA_002778355.1. Taxonomy (NCBI): domain Eukaryota; kingdom Metazoa; phylum Arthropoda; class Insecta; order Phasmatodea; family Phasmatidae; genus Clitarchus; species Clitarchus hookeri. The sequence goes on from NQII01000686.1 coordinate 381,467, forward strand.
TTTTACTTTTGGTGGAATAATACACAACGTGCGTACCAGCAGATCTTTAGGAGGACTTTCAAAAGTATGCTCAGTTTACCGTGAACTAGGGATTTCCTGAGGGCTAATTTAAAGGGACCCGCACTGCTGTATGTGGTGCACTCTGTCGCCAGTCGGCAGAAGCTTGGCGCTTACCTGCAGCAGCCCTATATTCGGCTGCTGCATACGGGAGAAAGAGAGATGCGACGGTAAGTGTCGCCACGTAGCGAGCGTCGCGCGAACCAACCAGGCGTCGCAGCTTCCGCGTGGCGCCGCGGCGCGATGCGAACAATCGACCGGTCGAACTTCTTGAGGGGGGCAGGGGGGGACGCCCGCGCGCCAGTGCCTGAGAGCGCGTCTCCCTGACGGACAGGCCAAAGAGGAAGCCATGGCCGAGCACGACGACCAGCAGCAGCAACAGCAGGAGGAGGAGGCGAAGACGCCAGAGCAGGTCCTCGCGGCCGGCGGGGTGTCCCGCCGACGTC
>NQII01000686.1:382126-405677 GCA_002778355.1 Clitarchus hookeri
AGTCCGTCCGGACATCGTCGGCGGGTCGCGACGCCTGTCCCCCCGGCCGACGACGACGGGACGGGAGAGGCGCCGCCGCCCGCCGTCAAACCGCAGAGGAAGACGACCAAGGAGAAGACGCTGGTGAAGAAGAGGAGCCAGTCGTCGCCGGGCGAAGGCCGCCAGTCGCTCGTCACGACGACCACGACGACGGTGGAGGTGGTGCAGACGGGCGAAACCGGGGTCATCCGGGAGATCAAGGAGAGCATCAGGCAGCTCGAGGAGCAGGAGGACGACAAGAAGAAGGAGGTTGAAGAACCCGCCGTCGAGGTCTCCAAACCACCCCTGGAGGAGGCGAAGACACCTCCGGAACCCCCAGAGGTACCCGCACCGCCACCACCACCCCCCTCGGCGGAGCCCGTGTGGGGGCCCTTCTTCAAGGACTGTCTCTCGCAGTGGCGGCGTCTGCTCGCCGAGCGTCCCGACGACTACCGGAAGATGGTCCTCCTGCGCAACCGCTGCGCCGCGTCCTTCCTGCTGATGGTCGTCTTCCTCGGCTGCGGCGGGCTGGCGTTCCGCNGCAGCTTCGAGACGTTCTACAAGTGCGGGGTGAAGCGCGTGAAGCGCGGGCTCATCGACGACCTCTGGCAGGGCAACCACTTCCTGCCCGAGGACGAGTGGAGGTCGCAGGCCAGGAAGAAGTTGCGCGAGTTCGAAGAGCAGCTCCACGCGGCGCACGAGGCCGGGGTGCACTCGTACAGCGGTCAGAGGTCTTGGAGCTTCCTCAACTCCGTCATGTACTGCCTGACCGTCGTTACAACCATTGGTAAGGTTACACCCGCGTTAAGGAGTTTCGCACGTCTCAGGCCTGAAACCGTGGGAGCGCCCCTAGCGCTAGCCGAGATATGCCCATCAACTCTCTCGTCGCCTCTATGCTTAAATAACTGAACTGCCGTCGATAACGTGCCTCTTTGGGACTTTCAGCGGAGACCCTACCATTTTATGACGTAATAATAAAAATTAACGTCTGACGCACGTCCCTATTCCTTTTTTAACGTTTTGTACCGGAATGTTCATACCTGAAAATAAGAACTGAACTGCCGTGCAGTCTTGCCGTCGATAACGTGCCTCTATGGGACTTTCAGCGGAGACCCTACCATTTTATGACGTAATAATAACAATTAACGTCTGACGGACGTCCCTATTCCTTTTTTAACGTTTTGTACCGGAATGTTCATGCCTGAAAAGGACCGCGAGAAATCCCGTTCGAGGAACTGGAAAACGTATACGGACGCGTAAAGTTTCTTAAATTTTATTCGTAAGCAGACCTTACTCAGACACGCTGGACGGTTTTTTCAATAAACATTTTTCTGCTGGAGCTCTGCACGCCGTTCGGCGGCCTACCCAGGCGGCCACCTTAACAGGGCGTGTTCTGCCTTTAGAGGATACTGCCACCTTGTACGACAATGTCGCCTGACTGGTGCGTGAAATGCTGTTAGCGGTAAAGTGAGCACTTTCACCACAAAAAAAAAAATTAACTTTCCCATGGACTTGATTACTTTATTCATGCATCGGGTAAATGAAACTGTGAAATTATTAGAAAAATAATGTTTTACGTATTTGCTAGTTATTACGCTGACATGTACAAAAATTACGGAAAGCCAAATAAATAATTTCAATATCGATCACTTTCATTCCAACGTTAAGAAATGGAACTACTTCCACCCCGTCAGTACCAACTTTACCTGACGCACACCAACCAGAGTCCCAGTTAAAATACATGCAGATAGTGGGCAGTGACATTTTTTCAAAGGTTGATTTCAAAAGCGCTCATTTAACTGTGAACAGCCTTTAAAATATTTGACGTGTCCCAAAACACACCCCAGACGAGTACGGAATACTACTCTCAAGGTAAAACTAATGCTCTACGTGTTATTTTGAAGCTCTCCGGCATCTGTAAAGCTGGCGTTTTCAGACTGCTTTATCTAAGGGTGTACTGACCGGAAATGAACGAAACTACTATAAGGACCTGCATTGAACCTTTATACAGACTATAAACCAGTAATACCATATGGTCACCGTTTAATGTTCCATAGAGCACTGCACGCTTGTTTAGAACCTTGCGCGTAGAGGCGATGACACACTCGATGAGCGTGGCAATGTAGTTCTTATCGTTCCCGCGCCTCTGAGCCTCCGATGTGAAAATAGCTCGAGGTTGGTGACCGAATTAAGTTGTCCGCGCACTCTCCCTTTCGGCATGTTCCTGAGGTACATCAAGACCCCTGCACTAGGAATGATTTTTTTTTTTCCCCTGAAGTTGTTTACCGTAACCATTTTCGGTATAGACTGTTCACGGTAACTTCTCACTTTTTGAATCAAACATTTGAAAAACCACACCGTGTTTGACGTGTTTGGCTGTTTCATAAACAAGTCACGTATCACAGGCCTTTTTACACTTTTGTTAACATAAGAATATCTTGTTTTTTTGGTTAATTAAACTTTTAGTTATAATTTGTTTATCAATTTCTATATTTACTTTATAATTAATACTAATAAAACAGAGATAAAATATGTGCGTTGGTAATTACCTACTAAGAAATATCTCATGCAAAATATTATCAAACTGGATGCGCACAAATAAGGCACGTGGTCCCTTTTGTATAATGTTGTAGACTTGTTTGAGAGCTTTGTTTGCAAGAGGCGTAGGAATAACCTGAAAGTAGAACTCAGCAGGTGATCATAAAAATTGGCAGCAAATGACTATAAATGCCGGCTGTGATAGTGAATTATCGCTCTTACACGACATGTTTTATTCTATGATTTCTTTCTAACTGAGACATTCAGGAGGAAAGTTCTAATGATTGCCGTATATTCTATTAGCGTTTTACCTTGCCCTTCAGTGCATATTTAAATTTTAACATTACCGTACGGTCTTTCTCAAATTAGCGTATTTCAAACTGAAAAATAGGTACATATTACGTTATTTNAATTTTAACATTACCGTACGGTCTTTCTCAAATTAGCGTATTTCAAACTGAAAAATAGGTACATATTACGTTATTTATGGCGTAGTTTTACATCAGTGGTAAGTCGATTGTGTATGTGCTGTAGGAAAAAGTAAACGGGATTAATTTACTACGCGATACAGCGCATCGTGACGTCATACAAGTAGTCTCGATGACGNGTAGGAAAAAGTAAACGGGATTAATTTACTACGCGATACAGCGCATCGTGACGTCATACAAGTAGTCTCGATGACGTCACAAATGTTTGTCCGGTACCAGAGTTCCGCATCCCACCCCAACATCCGGTTAACTACCGGAACTGCGTCAGAGCGTTGTGGAGAAGGGGGTAGGAAGGGGTTAGGACAGAGGCAAATTTACAAAATTCTGGGGTTATGGTACCACATATTTCAGATGAGCGTACGTGCTCTATTGTGTAAAATATTTCCGATCATAAAACAGCCTGTGTTTTTGTCGTCACTGGTTGAACAAACACAACATTTTCTACTCTTCAAATATAAATCTCCGGTTAACTAAGCTACCTTACATCTGCCGACTATAGAAGCAGAGAAATGCGCTTTGCGGAATCGCCCGGTACGATTTCACCAATACGGGAGCGACCCAGGTGGAAATCGAGCCCGATTCGCCTACGTGGGAGCCACTAGTCTAATCGCTACCCCGTCACAGCCCAGCCCTACACATCCCCCCCCCCTAGGGAAGAGAGCCGGCGAAGTAGATGATGGAAAGCTGGGAGTTACCCCGCCAGAAATCGAGCCCGGTTCGACTACGTGGGAGCGAGTATTCGACCCACTACCCCACCACGGGCCCGCCTCCTCCAACCCCCCAAGGAAGAGATCCGGCGTTGCAGATGTTGGATGCCGGGAGCGACCTCTGCCTTGCCGTGTGGCTCGCTTCACGAACTTGGGGGACCGCCGGCCCGTATAAATAGCCGCAGCCGTCGACCCAAACACCTGTTGCTTTCCCATCGCGTCGGCCAGCGAGTTGAAGCGCCAGGAAGAGGGAAAATTTCCCTCGGATGCATCAGAGGACGGGCTTCGTCTACCTCCTGTCAAGTCCAGTTCCATCGTTTATCACTTCCGAGAGGGGCAGCGGTGGCGTAGTGGCCAGAGCGCTCGCCTCCCACCACGGCGATCCGGGCTCGATCCCCGGCGGGTTCACTCCCAGATTTTCGCATGTGGGAATCGNCGCCGCTCCATTCTAGGGCTTCATTTCTGTCATGCTCGGGGATGACGGTCACCTACGGGTCCCAGCTGGAAAGACGGTCACTCGGAGGGTGTGGCCTTGCCCTGGGTGCACTCCCCACACGCCATTATTATTATTATTATCACTTCCGAGTTGCAGTCCACTCACGGTTACTTCACACTTTTCTGAAACCCTGCTTAAACTCTACTTCCAGTATGTCCATCCGGCTCACGCAATTCAGAGTCTAGAAAATTACACCAGGGGTACCAACGCGCCGTCTAATAATGTTTTGCATGTGAAATATTTCTCACTGGGCATTACCATCACACTTATTTTATTCGGTCAACAAGGTTGTAGGTTGTTGGGTTTTTATATTATAGACCTTCAAATTTGGGGCGTTCTTTTACAATCATCCTGTACGTTATTTTCGTACGTCAGCACTATGGGTGCACGTTTAATAGTTTCTCGGAGAAACGAGTTCTCCGAACACTCTGCAGCGCAGTTAAAGTGCCAGGTAGGCGGAAGGCTTAAATCAAATTTTCCAAAATAAATCCGTGACCATAATCACATACATTTCGACACAATTGTGTAGCCCGTTAACCGTAAATTTGCCGAGAAATTGAGAAAAAATTGTGCAGTGTGTAAACGTCTAATAACACGATTTATATGTAATTGAAAGTTTAATGATAACAATGAATTTAGGTTCATTTTTACTTCCTCCGAATTGGAATAGAAATAGTTGTAACTGTAAAGAAATATTTTCCCAATCAAATACACGGTACTTCTCGCTAAATGTATAGTTGTTGGTCATCGTTATCGTTACCATGTTAACTGTCGTGTTTGTCGGATGTCTTCCGAACGAGGTCAGTCATACATACCACATTCCGTACAAGTATGATTATTTTACACATTTTGTGTCAAAATTCAACTTCTTTCTGGTATAATTATCAGAATAAAGCTTGCAAAATAGTTTCCGAATTTTAATTTGATTTATAATTTTATTGAATTTGGTTATGAACAAATTAAATCCATATAATTATGTACTTAATGTCGACAGTAATTAATTTTGTCATCCTATTACGCCACCCATTCTCTGATATTTTACATCAGCCATTCTCATTATTAAAAAAATAATATCTTCAAAATAATACAATCATGCCTCTATAAAATACGCTAGTTAATATGAGGTGGCCAATTCCAAAATTTATCTTGTCTACTTTTTAAAAACGCATTTTTTTTTTAAATCCACGGGATTCCTGAAATTATTTCGTCAATAAATCTGATTCACATTTTTCTTCCATAGCATTTTTTTTAAGCCTTTTAAAAACAAGAATAACATTTGCTTGCATTTCCAAAACGCCTCTTCTCCAGAAGCGAGGGCCTCGTTGGTGTAGTGGTTAGACTGCTCGCCATCCACAAAGGCGAACCTAGTTCGATTCCCAGCGGCGTCACATGTGGGGATCGAGCCGGACGATGCCGTTGGTCGGTGAGTTTTCTCGAGGATCTTCCGGTGATGCTCCACACTCACCTTGCTTCACCCACGTCGGCGCTCAAGACCTCGATCTTAAGAGCCGCACAAATCTTTCCACCCACTCATAACTAATATAAATGTGTGCAATTTTAAATTATTGTCTCACACGTAGAGACCAGAAAAATTCGCGAAATGCAATGACCTGCAGGATGGACTCTCCAGTCTTATGTACGAATATGCCGATGTCAACCGCACATTGGTTGTCTGCCGTCACAGTAGATGGCGACGGTTGGGCCAGCCTTCTCCAGGAGGTGTCAAACACCGTGTCGACCAATGGGCTGAAATTTTATAAACACACGTGTTTCGAATTCTAGCTTGTCCCGAAATGAATCCGCGAATTTTTCAGGTCTCTACTCATGCGGCTTTCCTGATTATCCACAAGTCTTGCTGAGAGGACAAAAGACGTCCCAGATTTGGCCATCACGTATATAAAACTGTCTTAGAGAAGAAACAGTGATATTTCGTGAAAAGATTTCGAGACAAGATACAGTCCAAAGCATTGCAGGGTCGTCCAGCTTCTGTGATTAGCTAAAAATTGTTCTGGCCCGTGTTAATCGTTTGCGCACGAATCACTAAGGTTCAGTGTCGGAGTTACTTAGTCCTGAGTGGATTGGTCAAAGACGAACACGGCGCCAGCAGCTAATGGAGGTATAACAACAGCTGAGGTGCGTATATAGTATTGAAGTCTACTGTGGGCTCCGATTTTTACGCGAGAAGTCACTGTCCCTAGTTATGGACACAAATGTTTTTTTTTTATTGTGTTGGGCAGAAGGACCGTCCTAGGTCTCGGGTNTGGAGGTATAACAACAGCTGAGGTGCGTATATAGTATTGAAGTCTACTGTGGGCTCCGATTTTTACGCGAGAAGTCACTGTCCCTAGTTATGGACACAAATGTTTTTTTTTTATTGTGTTGGGCAGAAGGACCGTCCTAGGTCTCGGGTGCGGATGTCGAGCCGACAAAAGGGCGACTCCCGTGGCGCCAGCGGGCCAAACAACCCTCATGAACCTTCCACCCCCCAACTCAAATAATTTTTTTTTTCCTTCCGTTCGCCGGTGGCGCAGTGCAGTGGGGTTACGGCGCCGGGTCGATACCAGCCCACCGGACTTCGCGATCTGCAAACAACCCCTCCCAGTCCGCAACCACCACTACGTCTCATCCACTGCGCATGCGCCCGGGTTTGGTTCTGCAGCCGTCGACGTCACTTCCCTGTGATACGAGCTCTTCCTGTGCTGGAAGGCCTGGACGTTTGAAGGGCTCGCAAATGGAAAACGTTCGATAGCTAACCAAGGCTGCGCAATAGATAAAATTTAAATTTTTTTAATTGTTTGGAACTTACAAGACAAGTGATTGCGTAAATATCCACGGCCATTATGAAATCTTTCACTGTCGCAAAATTTATTTTAATGAAATATCTGAGGTTTTCAACAATATTTGCGATGGAATTTTTTTTTATCACTGAATCGTGATTTGTGTTTAACTGACCGACATATGAAAATTAACAATTTTGCTTGACAAACGTTTCTTTACTGCACCCCGCCGTTTTTAATTATTTATTTTTACAATTTCTTGTATTAGAAATATTAACGGAGAAATTAAATATTTGTAAGTATATTTGCACAGTATGCTCAATGCGTTCTCGTTGACGTGTATTCTATTGCTTCTACTGTATTGATTGTTGCCAACTTGCAGATATTTTGAATCCGTCTTAATATATTTTATAACATTTTTGGTATGCTTTCAATTTGCGAATTTTTTGTTTTCGTAAAATTAAATTAACTATTTAACCAATTTNGTTTTCAACAATATTTGCGATGGAATTTTTTTTTATCACTGAATCGTGATTTGTGTTTAACTGACCGACATATGAAAATTAACAATTTTGCTTGACAAACGTTTCTTTACTGCACCCCGCCGTTTTTAATTATTTATTTTTACAATTTCGTGTATTAGAAATATTAACGGAGAAATTAAATATTTGTAAGTATATTTGCACAGTATGCTCAATGTGTTCTCGTTGACGTGTATTCTATTGCTTCTACTGTATTGATTGTTGCCAACTTGCAGATATTTTGAATCCGTCTTAATATATTTTATAACATTTTTGGTATAGTTTCAATTTGCAAATTTTTTGTTTTTGTAAAATTAAATTAACTATTTAACCAATCTTTAAACGAAATTAAATTATTTCCCCAGTTTGCGTTGCTTCAATATTTTAATTGACGTGATAATAAAGAAAGGCAGATAAGTAGGGCTTAACGTTTCATCGACGTAATAATAAAGCATAAGTGTTTAATAAGAACTACATATAAAAGTAAACAAGTGAAACTTTTCTCTTTGAAATTTTTTAATACCTAAATATTAGTTAATAGAATATGAAAAAAAATATATATATATATAACCAGGGCCAGTGACTTTTCGCGTAAAAATCGGAGCACACAGTAGAATTCAATACTATATACACACCTCAGCTGTTATACCTCCATTGGCTGCTGGTGCCGTGTCCGTCTTTGACCAAACCACTCAGGACTAAGTAACTCAGACACTGATCCTTCGTGATTCGTGCGCAAAGGTTAACACGGGCCAGAAAATTTTTTAGCCAATCAAAGAAGCTGGACGATCCTACAGTGCTTTGTACTGTATCTTGTCTCGAAATCTTTCCGCGAAATATCACTCCCCCTGCATATAACACTGAGAATTTTTGTATGTCGGTAGGTCTATAAAAATATTCCGAATTATCGAAGATAGCTGTCACATATCTGAACACACCTGTCACCCAAAATCCGTAAGTTCAGAAATAAGGAAATCGTAGTTCTGGATGGACCTTGGAATAAAATGAGAGTATGTGCCGTAAGAGATTTCAAGAGGTGGCGTCTCTGAGCGTGGTAGCCGTGTCTTGCAAGAGCAGTGCGGTACAATTCACATGCCCACGTGACACAGAGGCTAACCACTGGCGGGCATTTCGCAACAGGGTGATAATACTCACAAGCTCCTTGTCGCTGCGAAATAGAACCTCGTAACAGGTTAATTATCGGCGTTTACTTCGTGTTAACTTTCAACTCCTGGTGTCAGATGGCAGCGATAAGTAGATAAGGAAGAGCGGAACTCAAGTATCGTACCACCTGCCGCTCGCTTGCTCAGGCCTCTGGTGAAACGAAAGACTGGGTTTCCTGTCCGAAATCTCTCTTCCTCAAACCAAGTATATTGAAACTCGCGTTGGTTTCAGTTCCACATCCTTCCACCACCCTCGTTGGTAGGGCGATTTAAAGGAAACAAGGAGTTGTATAACTAACTAGGTGTGCCCGCGGCTCCGCTCGCGTGGACTACAGAATTATTGTTTATGTTTTTTTCGTTAAACACTTATAATGACGGTTTTTTTGTTTGATAAACGTTAAGTTTTTAATGGAGAAGAAACAGCTTGAATTTTACTTATTTATTTATTGGGAAATTATATGATAAAAACGCTTATTAGCATTTGTCTGTTATAAATAGATATATGTTTCCGCGGAGTATTTTTTTAGGTATTTTTATTCTACACAATTCTTTACTACGTGATATTGTTCCATCTTTAACGGTTTAGACAGCGTATTGCAAGAGAGCACGCTTGCGGCAAACTTTTTTCCGACGTGATTCACTATTATCGTCACTGCTTATTCCTTATGTTACTTTACGTAACAAAATATATACTAAAACCTGGCCAGAGAACATAGCTATGGATTTTTAAAAAAACACGTAAATTGCGTAAGTGGTTCTCGAGTGATAAGCGCACTAACAGACAGACAGACAGACAGAGAGACGTCGAGTTTTATAATATGTATAGATATAGAAGATGAGCCTGCTTTCTTCCTGCAAGGAAGCGAATAATTCTGACGGCATTCTTCAAGCCTGCGTGGCGACTCCGCGTTGAGAGCGATGTCGATAGGTATCGATAGGTATGGCACCAGAGACATAGGCAATACCAGCGAGGCAGATACAAATACACAGGTGCCTTACCCGGGACTCGAATCCGGAACCCCCTCGCGCCGTAAGCCGCCGTTAAAAACGACTGCATTACGAGACAGTATTCGGAGCTTCAATGTCGGTTCTAGTCAGTCAAGTATTTTGGCATAACAAGTCTACTAACCTGAAATGCTTACAGGACCATCGTTTTGAAAAAGCGTGTGAGCTAGTGAAATCATGTTAGTTTACATGGCCTGCAGTGCACTACAAGTGAGCAGAATTTGATGGAGATATTTTGATTTATTTCCGAAATTTGGCATTAAAGCACCATTTTATCATGTCCTGCTTTTTTCATAAATGGCCGAGTAAAAGGTAATGTACGAGCACATTCGATGTTTGTCATATATACTGCCAGAATACAAGGTTTGATTGATATTGTTTGGGACATATGGCATACTTCCTACCTAAAATACGTCGGTCTGTTATTCTGAAAATATGTGACTACCCATTATTTTAGATTATTAACAGTTAAAAATTCACATAGACAATAAAAGTATTACTTTGCGTGTGAAAAATTTATTAGGCTAAAAATTGATAGTCTGTTTTGAAACACACTTTATATTTTAATCGTGTGTTAGCAACATACACACCGAATTAAAATAAATAATTCTTAAAATTTTTTATCCATCTAAATTTTCCGTCGTAAGCATTTCACTGGATATTTTTATGTATTATTTATGATTTTAAAATATTCTAATTAAAGTTTTAATATTTAGAATAACATTTTAATAAATTACAAATTAAAATAACGAAAAATTTCTTGTTATGTCTCAAAATTATTTATGAGACGTTAAATATCTTTAACATTAGTCAGAAATATTTGAAAATGTATTATCAATAAAATTATTCATGCATAACTCATTTTAGTCTAAAATTTCAAATGATCTTAGAATACCAATTTTTGTTAAGGTGAAAGTGAGATTTTGTTTTCCACCTAGCAGTAAATTAGATACAAATATTTTTTATGTCCATAACATTTCTGCAACAAATTTTATGGCATTCAGTGGGAATATCTAGCACAGAATGTCAGGTAATTTGCGGATACGGATTGCTCCACACGAATCTGTGGTCAAAACTATGTAGAAAATACTCTTAGGTAAATAAATATATAAGACCCATCGTTTACAATAAAAACGACACGAAAGTCCACAAACCATTTTATCAAACATGTGGTATTATAATTAATTAAAGGTGAGGTGAAGTGACAATGCTGCAAGTAGGTAGATAGGTAGGTAGTTGGGCTTAACGTCTTTTATTGGCTAAAAAAATGTCCTGTTCCATATTAATCGTTTGCCCACGAATCACAAAGGTTCAGTGTCGGAGTTACTTAGTCCTGAGTGGCTTGGTCAAAGACAGACACGGCACCAGCAGCCAATGGAGGTATAAAAACAGCTGAGGTGTTTATATAGTTTTGAAGTCTACTGTGTGCTCCGATTTTTAAGCGAAACATCACTGGCCCTAGCTATAGTATATTCACCGTTACTTGACACTATTTGAATTAAATGTTTAAAAAATCACCCCACGCATTACGCGTATCACATGCGTTTTATACGTGTGTTAACATAGGAGTGAATTATTTTTGGTCAAACTGAACTTTTACTAATATTTTATTTAGTAATTATAGTATTCCATTTAAAATTTATATGAATAAATACAGAGAGATAAAAGGTGTGTTGGTAATGCGTAGAGACCCGGGTATTTAGCGAGTTCAAGCGGTGCTAGGACGAATTTAAGCACGTGTACAATCATGCGACTTTTGTGATTGGCCCACTCGTTTTCTGACACGCCCTGCAGGACTGTGAAACAGTAGTACACATGTATAAAGAGACGTAGAGAATCACGTACATCCTAGTACACAGAATAATTAATTAATTTCCACCTCACCTCTCTGAGCCAAAGGCCATCCGAAGTTTTTTATTATTAATCTTCTATTCATTATAATCATTCCTGCTACTTCCACTGCCAAGGAATCTTATTGGGATTGGGAATCCCTTTTTTCTTTTTCTTTTTTTTTTAGAGCGAGGGATGAAACAAATTTATTTAATTATTTTTAATTAAATAAATAAAATTAATTATTTGAAATTAAAATCTTATGTCAATTCATGTCTTTAAATTATAAAATATTTAAATAAATTGTTTATAAATTCCTATATATCAATAATCTATAAATTTATTGAATGTCCCCCCTCTTTGATAATACCCGTAGTCATCGGTACCCCTAATCTTTATCCAGTCTTCTTCTTATTTTTCATTTCCTCTTCCACTTGTTTTATTCTTTTCTTGTTAAGCTTGGACATCAAATGAACTCGCGAATTTTCCGGGTCTCTAGTAATACGTAGTAATAAATCATTATCATGCTAAATATTACTACAACTAGTGCGCACGAAGGCGGTGCATTATCTCTTTGGTGTGATTTTCTGCACTCGGCCAAGCTCTGTTTGCATCGAGCGGAGCAACACCCTGTAGTTGAACTTCAGCAGGGCTTCATAAAAGTTATTAAGTAACCGCGAATGCAGTTTACCCAGATCTAGTCGTGTGTCGGGGTGAGTGAGTGAAGAGATTTGGGCGGCTCTTAACATCGAGGTCTTGAGAGTCGATGAGTGGAGACCTGAACAAATTCGCGGATTCATTTCGGGACAAGCTAGAATTCGAAACACATGTGTTTATAAAACTTCAGTCATTGGTCCACACCGTGTTTGACACCTCCTGGAGAAGGCTGGCCCAACCGTCGCCTTCTACTGTGACAGCAGACAACCAATGTGCGGTTGATATCGGCATATTTGTACATACGACTGGAGAGTCTAGCTTGCAGGTAATTGAACTCACGAATTTTTCTGGTCTCTACCGATGAGGGCTATCGAGATGAGAATGGGGGCAGCTCCGGAACGAAAAGGACGGGGGGAAATGGGAGATCCCCGGGGAAAACCCCACCGATCAGCGGCATCGTCCGGCACGATTCCCACATGCGAAAAATCCGGGAGCGACCCCACCGGGAATCGAACCCGGTTCGCCTAGGTTTGAGGCGAGCAGTCTCACCACTGAGTCGTCGGGGTATTGTGACTCCGGCGCAACGGTAGCTTGCCGGTGGCTGGCTGCCCGCTGCAGTCTGTCTGTGCGCATGGTTCATGTGTAGGGGTCGGGGAGGAGGGGGGGATGACTGTTTGGCTGCTGCTCTCCGTGGACCAGAAATAGATCTCCTGCTGGCTAGCATCCCTGCAGCTCAAGAACACGTGTACCTAACTCTGCGTCCACGCGGGGCCGAGGGAGGGCGTTGCATTCCGCAGACCCGCCGGAAGAATGCGTTTCTCCGAGTGAGTGAGCGAGCGAAGAGATTTGAGCGGCTCTCAATATCGAGGTCTTGAGAGCCGATGAGGGCGATCGAGGTGACGTAACGTGACTGTAACGAGTGTCGTAAACCTCTGCGTGTGAAATGGTATCGTTGTGTCTGCATCGCAAAGTTTCCTTACCCTGTGCTTGTCGTGTGTGATCGATTGCAAGTATCGGGCTTGCGAAATTGATAGGTTTTAACAGTGAACTGTTTTTATAACGAGGTTAATTATCTGAAAGTCACGTCTGTTTATCACAACTGTGTAACTTCGCCCCAGGTGTTTGAAACGCAATTATGTAATGTGCTTACGTTTCGTGTGATTTTAATCTTCGCCACAATCCCCAACAAGTTATTAAGCTCAGCCGGAAAATTTTAAATAAATAAACCAACAAAGTAAAAACTAAATATATGCGCAAAGAAAATTAAAGAGGAATAAAAGTTACGGTAGGCCTATGTGCGTGCATGTTCACCGCTATTTTTCNTATATGCGCAAAGAAAATTAAAGAGGAATAAAAGTTACGGTAGGCCTATGTGCGTGCATGTTCACCGCTATTTTTCAAGTTTGTTGCTAACACGTACAAAAAATAAGCGACACGAGTTGTATGCTTGTACTTACTGTCTTCTTCGTTTCAGTGGTTGCTCCGGCGTTTTAATATTTATTCCAACTGAGCCCGTCCTTTTAAGGAAATAACCCAAAGCACAGCACTTAAAAGAGGTTAAATACCACAGTCCTTTCCCCACAGTTGTAAGAGCAAAATATAAACATGTATCATGTGTAATGTGCTATATCGTGTATAAAACAAATATTTTATCAATATGTAAAATAATCAACGTAAGAACTACCTATCGTCAACACATACGTTATTAAAAATTCATAAAGTTGACCTGAATATTGCTATAGGCTTAAATTGTGAACATTCGTACGTAATGGTTTTTGAAATATAACAGAATTCTTTGAACAGCTGAAAACAGTAAACAAAGACTTTGATAGTTATACGTCACATGGCAGTGTTTATGTTTACATGTAGCGGAAGGCTACGTAATCGGTAACCAAAATTATAACTTTAGCAAGATTTCAGAAAAACGTGAAGTAAGCGTGAATGGACTCTAATTTTTTTTATTGATATTATTCCACAAAATCATAAAACATCTTAAAAATTTGGGCGCTTGGACAGCCTTAACCTGAAATTAATAAACCTAAGATTAACGCATGACTCATGGATAGGAGCCGCGGTGGGGCAGTGGTTTGACTATTCGCCTCCCAACAAGGCGAACCGGGTTCGATCCCCGGAGGTGCCGTTCCCGGAGTTTCGTATGTGGGAATCGTGCCGGACGATGCCGCTGGTCGGCGAGTTTTCCCCGTGAACTCCCGTTTCCCCGCACTTGCATTCAATTGCTGCTCCATAATCACCTCCCTTCGCCCTCATAAGCTCTCAAGACCTCGTTGTTAAGGGCAGTCCACATCTCTCAGCGCAAGCCATGGGCCTGCACAAGAAATGAAACCTAACCGTTTTCTTAGTGCAAAACGTCGGCTACTCTCATACACACGACTTGTTACGTAAGCTGTGAATTAATAAGTTTCACTCAAAATCTGAAACCGTGAGAATTGAGCAGAATCACCGAAAATTAAGCAACTGATAATCCGNGCAGAATCACCGAAAATTAAGCAACTGATAATCCGTGTCAGATAACTAATTAATATGATGACAGAAATTCACTGATTTATTTGTGATTCCCACTGAATGTCGAGGATTATATGCCGTAAGTCACTTGTTCGCCGTTTCATTTGCTTTACTTGCCAGTTGGCAGCAGCTTATCAACTGGCATTCAGTGAATGTTATTTCACTGATTGATATCGCTGATTCGGACTTAGAGTGTCTGGAAACATGGCGATCAATACTTGTGCAAACGACCTAGGTTCCATTGTTACTGTTATTTTTTTTCAATTGTGAACCAAGCTTTAAGTTTTAAAAAATGGCGGATGGATACAAAATGAGCAGAAAGAAGATACTCGGTACAACCTACGAGCAGAATGCACGACAAGGCCCAGTGAAATGTTTTTTATTTTTTTCTCCAAGTGTGGCAATAAGCTTGAAGGTGATATAAACGGCTGCATTTCCTACACGTGTTCTCGAGATTATTACCGGGATATTCGCTGGCAATCGAGCACTTTTGAAATCATTCTTTGAAAAACGTCACAACCCTTAACTGATAATTTTTTAACGGCCACACTGACTGGCAAATTTAAACGCAACTCTCCTAATACAACGTATTATTTTTTTCCCCTACCTCGTTGCCAACTATACAAAAGGAGCATGCCAGTCAGTGTGTCCGTTTCAAAACGCGCAGTAATTGACAGTGTATATATTTATTTCCAGACTATCGATAAACACCACAGTGAACACAATTGATAAAATNATGCGCAAAGAAAATTAAAGAGGAATAAAAGTTACGGTAGGCCTATGTGCGTGCATGTTCACCGCTATTTTTTAAGTTTGTTGCTAACACGTACATAAAATAAGCGACACGAGCTGCATGGTTGTACTTACTGTCTTCTTCGTTCCACTGGTTGCTCCGGCGTTTTAATATTTATTCCAACTGAGCCCGTTCTTTTAAGGAAATAACCCAGAACATAGCAATAAAAAGAGGTTAAATACTACAGTCCTTTCCCCGCAGTTGTAACAGCAAAATATAAACGTGTATCATGAGTAATGTGCTGTATCGTGTATAACACAAATATGTTATCAATATGTAAAATAGTTACCGTAAGAGCTACCTATCGTCAATACATACGTTATTAAAAATTCATAAAGTTGACCTGAATATTGTTAAAGGCTTAAATTGTGAACATTCGTACGTAATGGTTTTTGAAATATAACAGAATTCTTTGTACAGATGAAAACAGTAAACAAAGCATTTGATAGTTATACGTCACATGGCAGTGTTTATGTTTACATGTAGCGGAAGGATACGTAATCGATAACCGAAATTATAACTTTAGCAAGGCTTCAGAAAAACGTGAAGTAACCGTGAACGGCCTTGAATTTTTGTATTGATATTATTCCACAATATCATAATACATCTTAAAAATTTGGGCGCTTGAACAGCCTTAACCTGAAATGAATAAACCCAAGATTAACGCATGACTAAAGACCTGAAAAAATCGCTAATTCATTTTTAGACATGCTATAATTCAAAACACGTGTGCTGATACAACTTTAGCTATTGGTGCACACGGTGTTTGACACCTGTTGGAGAACTCTGGCCCAATCGCTGCCTTCCACTGTGACAGCAGACAACCAATGTGCATTTAATATCGGCATATTTGTACATAAAACTGTAGAGCCTAACCTACAGGACATTGAACTCACGAATTGTTCCGCTCTCTACGCATGACTCATGGATAGGAGCCGCGGTGGGGCAGTGGTTAGACTATTCGCCTCCTAACAAGGCCAACCGGGTTCGATCCCCGGAGGGGCCGTCCCCGGAGTTTCGTANCTACGCATGACTCATGGATAGGAGCCGCGGTGGGGCAGTGGTTAGACTATTCGCCTCCTAACAAGGCCAACCGGGTTCGATCCCCGGAGGGGCCGTCCCCGGAGTTTCGTATGTGGGAATCGTGCCGGACGATGCCGCTGGTCGGCGAGTTTTGTCGGTGAACTCCCGTTTCCCCAGTACTTGCATTCCATTGCTGCTCCATAATCACCTCCCTTCGCCCTCATAAGCTTCCAAGACCTCGTTGTTAAGGGCAGTCCACATCTCTCAGCACAACCTATGGACCTGCACAATAAATGAAACCTAACCATTTTCTTAGTGCAAAACGTCGGGTACTCTCATACACACGACGTGTAAGGCACAGCTGTGAATTAACAGGTTTCACTCTAAATCTGAAACCGTGAGAATTGAGCAGAATCAGCGAAAATTAAGCAACTGATAATCAGTGTCAGATAACTAATTAATATGATGACAGAAATTCACTGATTTATTTGTGATTCCCACTGAATGTCGAGGATTACATGCCGTAAGTCACTTGTTCGCCGTTTCATTTGCTTTACTTGCCAGTTGGCAGCAGCTTATCAACTGGCATTCAGTGAATGTTATTTCACTGATTGATATCGCTGATTCGGGATTAGAGTGTCTGGAAACATGGCAATCAATACTTGTGCAAACGACCTACGTTCCATTGTTACTGTTATTTTTTTTCAATTGTGAACCAAGGTTTAAGTTTTAAACAATGGCGGATGGATACAAAATGAGCAGAAAGAAGATACTCGGTACAACCTACGAGCAGAATGCACGACGAGGCCCAGTGAAATGTTTTTTATTTTTTTCTCCAAGTGTGGCAATGAGCTTGAAGGTGATATAAACGGCTGCATTTTCTACACGTGCTCTCGAGATTATTACCGGGATATTGGCTGGCAATCGAGCACTTTTGAAATCATCCTTTGAAAACGTCACAACCCTTAACTTATCATATTTTAACGGCCACACTGACTGGCAAATTTAAACGTCACGCTAATAATACAACGTTAAATATTTCCCTTACCTCGTTGCCAACTATACAGACAGAGCATGCCAGTCAGTGTGTCCGTTTCAATACGCGCAGTAATTGACAGTGTATATATTTATTTCCAGACTATCGATAAACACCACAGTGAACACAATTGATAAAATGTACGTTCCCCGCTGTGTGCCGGCAGGTTACGGACACATCACGCCTTCGACGAACACCGGCCGAGCCATCACCATCGTGTACGCCATCTTCGGCATCCCCCTGTTCCTCATCCTGCTGGCCGACTTCGGCAAGCTCTTCACTCGGGGGATCAAGTTCGTGTGGGCGCTGGTGCGCCGCGTCTACTACACCGGCAGCTGCAGGAAGGTGCGACGAACGGCGCGCGTGCAGGTCAGTGCAGTTCAGTGCAGTCGCAGTCCTTCCCCCTGTGTTCCTCATCCTGCTGGCCGACTTTGGCAAGCTCTTCACTCGGGGGATCAAGTTCGTGTGGGCGCTGGTGCGCCGCGTCTACTACACCGGCAGCTGCAGGAAGGTGCGACGAACGGCGCGCGTGCAGGTCAGTGCAGTTCAGNGCGCCGCGTCTACTACACCGGCAGCTGCAGGAAGGTGCGACGAACGGCGCGCGTGCAGGTCAGTGCAGTTCAGTGAAGTCGCAGTCCAACACCTCGCAGCATCTTCGCAAACTTTTTTTTTCGAATCGAACTTGTGAAAAGTCATCCTACCTAAAATACGCCACGCATCGAAAGCCTTTTATACTTCTGTTAAATACTGTTCACGTTAAGGCGAGCGATTTTGAAATCAACCTTACAGAATATTCACTTCTCCTGCCTGCATATATTTTAAAGGGCGCAGTGAGTGACATGCGCCCAGTAAAGTTGGTGACGATGGAAAGGAAGTAGTTTCATGTCTTAACTGTTAGGTTAACATCGGTGATAACCTAAATTATTTCTTTAGCTTTCTTTTTTTCTTTTAATTGCATCCAAGTGTGTTAAACTTAACAGAGTTGTAAAGCAACTGCGTTTATAATAATTTAATAGTTTCACTTGACCGACCCGAGAATAAAGTGACGAAGCCAATGGCGTTGTTAATTTTACATAAGGCGGAAGGATAAACGACGTGCATGCAATGTAGATCGTAAGCGAACTTTCAAAAGTGCTAAGTTTACCGTGAACAGCCTATAACATAAACACTTTTCTGAAGCCCTGCTAAAGTTCTACTTCCAGGATATCCCTCCACCTCATACCAACCAACAAAGCTTAACCGGGTCTAGAAAATCATACCAAAGGGATAGCGCACCGGATTTGTGCGCATTCAACGTAATCATATTTCCGATAGGAACTATTTCTTATTAGGCATTACAAACATGCCNGCACCGGATTTGTGCGCATTCAACGTAATCATATTTCCGATAGGAACTATTTCTTATTAGGCATTACAAACATGCTTATTTTCTCTCTGTTTTTATTCACAGATATTGTAAACGAAAATATAGAATACAAGTAAAAGTTCAGTTTTAACCAAAAATTACGTACATTAATGTAAACAGAAGTATTAAACGCTTTTGATGGATGGCATGTTTAGGAATCAATCAAACGNCAGTTTTAACCAAAAATTACGTACATTAATGTAAACAGAAGTATTAAACGCTTTTGATGGATGGCATGTTTAGGAATCAATCAAACGCGTCAACTGATTTTTCAAACGTTTGCTAAAAAAAAGTGCGAAGAAACCGCGAATAGACTATATAATATTTATGCGTTGTCTTAATGCACCTGATATAGTATAGTGATGGGTGCTGTCTGCTTTAGTGCCTTCTTGCTTAAACCATGGCATATATCAAGGTTGTCGGCTCCCATAATAATATGCTTATCGAAATACGTACATACTGGTGAATCTTCCAGGTAATACGTAAGCATGCCGACACGAAGACAAATATATGAGTGATGACGCTTGCCTCAAAAAAATTTGAAAGCTTTTATCCTAGAGTTGTAAGTTTGTTGGGAAAGTGACGAGCTGAAGAGCCTTCTACGTGTTTTATTTTTAAATGTGTGGAAATATCCCAATCATCATCGGAAGAGATTTTGCGATAACCTACTCCACGTAGTTCTATACAGAAGTAACTTTTACCACGTATGGATATGTCAGTCCACAGAGTAGTGGATCGGATGAAACCCCAAACCGATTCACAGGACTTGGTCGTCTAATGAATTTGTTATCCGCAATGCGGTAATTAGTGTAGGGCCTTGGGGAGAGGGGAGGGGAGATATGCTACCGGGGAATTTGTGCGGGGTATGAAACACCCCTCAGATGGGAGAGTAGTTTGGGGGTTCTACCACGGGAATTTTTCGATAATTCTCGCTATCGGTTGTATCTGACTATACACACGTGGTTGTGACTGACCTCGCTTCGTACTTGTTTTTTTTATAAAGAAGGTCAAATTTGAGAAGGGTTTTCTCTACTTGCAGGAGGTAATGAAGGGCGTCCAGCTGGTGTATGACTTCGCGACCTTCCAGCGGCGCCCCAGCCAGATGCAGACGGCCGAGAAGGAGCAAGAGGACGGCGAAGACGACCGCCGCGAGGCGCAGGTGCCCCTCCAGCAGCTGAACCTCCAGTCGCAGCCCGGCACGCCGCACCTGTCCGTCGACGGGCTCGAACCGGGCACCCCGGCGCCCAGCAACTTCGAAATCGACGACGAGTTCAACCTGCCCATCTCCGTCGCCATCGTCATCCTCCTCATTTACATCTTCGTCGGAGCCACCATCTACTTCCTCTGGGAGACCTGGGGCTTCTTCGAGGCGTTCTACTTCGTCTTCATCTCTATGTCGACCATCGGCTTTGGCGACTTCGTGCCGGAGGTCAGTCGCTGCAGTTATATCGACATCGAAAAAAATATCGAAATTATTTATACTTATTGGTTATTTATAAAAGTATCGTTTTACGAAGCGATCTATCGAAAGAAAAATATCGATTTCCGGTACATCGGAATTCGATATTCTTTGTGTTTGAGGACTTGACACATGCAAAACTGCTTGGAATATTAGCTATATATTGAGGACACGAGGCATGGTGCATGTAACCAAAGTAAACATGGTATTTTCTAAATTCAATTTTTGCATTCAAACCAAAGCTTATTAAAAGAGCACTATTTCCGATACTTGGAAAAAGATATTTGACTTCTATAAAATACCGCTAAAATACATCGACGATTTATATCGATATATCGTTGATGTAATATCGTCATTTCGGTATATCGATATTATTATTTACATAGCTACAGTCGCTACAGTTATTATTCCTACGCCACACACCTCATTTAGTATTCCAAGAAAGTGCACAGATTTTATCCCAGGTCCTAAATACAAAAGGTATGAATTCTTATGTAATGTGAGATGTAGCAGCGTTGTCAGGGGCGGATTTANGGGGGGGGGGGTAGTAATTTCTTCCAATTGTGGAAGTACAGGTCTTGAACTTTGGCTCGTCCCGTCACAATTTTAGGAAATAAATTAGTTATATAAAAAATCAGTGTGTTAAACAATTCTGATATTAATTCATGACAGTTTTAAAGTATGCACCAGACAGTTTCATGTCAATATGAAGGTTATTAATATTGGGTTTTATTTTCGGGGCGTGATGGCTCCTGGATCCCTGGATCCGCCCCTGAATGTTGTCAATAATTGTTTTGATGAGAAACAGAACTTTAACATGCTAAAAGGTTAAAGTTCTCAAATATCACCTCAATGGTAAATTAAGAATGATAGAGTCTAATATTTTATTAATTATTATAAATATTAATGATGTGCATAATATAGTAGTGTGGTTTGACGCACACTGAGCTCTGTTTCTAACATTAACATATTTGCTCGTTTTTCATGCGACTTTTCTCGAACGATAGTCGACCAGTGTAAGTAGAGACAAACTGACCTTTATTATGTTTTCCACGATAAATTAGAATGCTTGAGCACTTGTTTATAGGCCTGTGCGAAGGTGGTAATCGCATCGCTAAGGGAAAATACTAAACCTGTTATTTTTTTCTAAACTATCGCTATTTCGGTATCAGTTNGGTGGTAATCGCATCGCTAAGGGAAAATACTAAACCTGTTATTTTTTTCTAAACTATCGCTATTTCGGTATCAGTTTGGCCAACTTTCGCGATTTTATGGGGTAAGTCCTCTGTTGCTCTAAGAAAGTGCGATTGCCAGAATAAAACATTTGTTTGGTTGTTGATGTTATTATGTACTTCATAGCTCCCAAAATATTAACAACTTAGAATGAAGTAACGAATTATATAACAACGACGATTCCAGTAGTGTAAAAGAAAGTAGTGTAACAGAAAAACACAATACATTAATATTTTTGTNGGTGGTAATCGCATCGCTAAGGGAAAATACTAAACCTGTTATTTTTTTCTAAACTATCGCTATTTCGGTATCAGTCTGGCCAACTTTCGCGATTTTATGGGGTAAGTTCTTTGTTGCTCTAAGAAAGTGCAATTGCCAGAATAAAACATTTGTTTGGTTGTTGATGTTATTATGTACTTCATAGCTCCCAAAATATTAACAACTTAGAGTGAAGTAACGAGTTATATAACAACGACGATTCCAGTAGTGTAAAAGAAAGTAGTGTAACAGAAAAACACAATACATTAATATTTTTGTNTTATATAACAACGACGATTCCAGTAGTGTAAAAGAAAGTAGTGTAACAGAAAAACACAATACATTAATATTTTTGTCATATTTTGCTATACGTTCATGAAACCTCATATCGCTCGCGTAAATGCAACTCCGATGTATAGCGCAGTAAGTGTTTATATAAATTTCAATACTATGGAGTTGATGATATTATTATGTTAATATGAAGATAGCTATTTTGGCATATTTACTGATTTTGTGGTTTACAGCACTGATTTTTCATTAAAAGTTACCCATATTTAAATTTAAAACCAATTGTTCTATTAACTATTTATATATACAGGATGGTCCAGAACTATTGGTACACACGCTATGAGGTTATTTCCTATGCAAAAATTGGTTAGAAAACATTATACGAACAATGTCGTACGGTAATTCGTAAGGGAGGAAGCCAACTTTGAAAATCGATATTTCAAATATTCTACAGGAAAATAACGAAACGTACACTACATAAGCTATGAAAATTAACAAATATTTAAGTAATAAACCAAAACGAAGTTAAAATAAAAAATAAATTAAAAGATCTGTTTTGAATTTTCTAGATCGAAGAGCCATTCTGAGAAAAATGTTATTTTGGGTAACATAAACCTGACACCGGTGAACAGTTGTGGCATACTATCATCCCCTACATTGAGACACTGGGGGTGGTATGTTATTATCCTACCAATGTTTGTGTAACTCTCTGGTATTTTGTAAAGACGTCATAATCATAGGTTATTGCACGGAAACGCGTTACTTTGATGTAACACTCTCAGGCGAACAGTTTTCGGGGCAACGGACAAAGTTTGTAAGGGTGAGCTTGGTTGCCTGGCAGGTACGCAACCCGCGTTGCAAGATAGTTCGCACGAACACGGCTTGACTGATGTGTGCGAATGCAGGTAACGGTGGCAGGACAGCAAGTTCGTGCAGTACAGGCCCTGCGGGTAGTTGTAATTCAAAGGGGAAGACCGTAGAAAGTANGGTGGCAGGACAGCAAGTTCGTGCAGTACAGGCCCTGCGGGTAGTTGTAATTCAAAGGGGAAGACCGTAGAAAGTACCTTGCAAATCATCCGTGTGTGTGTTTTACAGGAACTGTTCAAAGTGGCTTTCACCAGCTTCGATACAAACACGACAGCGTCGCACACTCGACCGTCTGTCACGGGAAAAGTTGTGTGGGATGTTGTGAATCATAGCACAGGCATCAGTAATCCGGGAGTGAAGTTCAGCTACTGTGGTGACCGGCGTCTCGTATACCAATGTCTTGAGATGACCCCCAAAGAAATAAATCAGGCGACGTCGGGTCTGGGGAGCGTGGTGGCCACCTCAC
>NQII01000686.1:405735-417847 GCA_002778355.1 Clitarchus hookeri
CGCATACGCTGGCGTGCGTGCAAATCCACGTCAGCCAACAGAACGGGCAGTATGTACTCTAAAAACTGTCGATGAAGGTGGCCAGTCAGACATGGTGGCAAGAGTAACGGTCCAATGAGGTTGTTGCCGACAATGCCGGCCCAGACGTTAGCAGCAAATGTCACTTGCTGGCTGTGTTCAAACATTGCATGTGAGTTTACGTCGTTCCAGACGTGACTGTTTCGTACTGTCGAGAACGCCATCAGGCTTGAAAGCAGCCTCGTCTGTCCACAGAAAGCCGTGTTCGTCTGCGCAGTGATGCATAAACCGGCGAGCGAAATCGACACGTGGCTGAAAGTCAGCTGGGTGTAATAATTGCACCTTTTCACGATGAAACGGTTGTAGCTGTTTGTTGGTGCAGAACCCTCAACACACGTTGGTGGCTCGCATGCACTGTGCGAGTGACTCCACGCGTGCTACTCGACGGCGAACTGCCGAGCCGTTCCAACACTTCCTTCTCAAACCCGGCTGTCCGGACGTTGCGTATGACGCCGGTGTCATAACCTGTTCGCGGTAAATATCCCGTTCTCGCGCAACCACCTGTCCACATACGTGAATATCCGACGACCTGGGCGGCGTCTGTTTGGAAAGGTCTGTTCATACAGAAGTTGTGCTGCCCCTTGCGTTACCACCCTTCGGCACCACACGCGAGATGCATATCCACCATTTCTGCGCACGTTTACTGTATCTCCATGCTGCGAACCAACCATGCAATGCCACCCTGTCTCGCACCCTAGCGGTACTAACTCGCGACTGCGCGCGCACCTGCTACGACCTGCCTTGCAAGGCGGGTTGCGTACCTGCCATGCAACCGAGCGCACCCTTACTAACGTTGTCTGTTGTCTCGCAAACTGTTCGCGAGAGAGTGTTGCAGTTAAGTTAACGTTATTTGTGCGTTAACGTGTTGTACATATGATTACGACGTCTTAAATAAATACCCACGAGTAACATAATAATAACATACGACCACATATTTTCTCACAACTCTTCCCAGGTTTCAGGTCTTTGTTAAAGACAACATTACTCTCAGTATGGCTCTTTCATCTCATGTACGNGCAATGCCACCCTGTCTCGCACCCTAGCGGTGCTAACTCACGACTGCGCGCGCACCTGCTACGACCTGCCTTGCAAGGCGGGTTGCGTACCTGCCATGCAACCGAGCGCACCCTTACTAACGTTGTCTGTTGTCTCGCAAACTGTTCGCGAGAGAGTGTTGCAGTTAAGTTAACGTTATTTGTGCGTTAACGTGTTGTACATATGATTACGTCTTAAATATACCCACGAGTAACATAATAATAACATACGACCACATATTTTCTCACAACTCTTCCCAGGTTTCAGGTCTTTGTTAAAGACAACATTACTCTCAGTATGGCTCTTTCATCTCATGTAGGTTTCATTATTGTCCGGTAGAAACCTTTAAAATTATGGTTTTCAATGGTGGCTACCTCCCTTACGAGTTACTGTACNGTTTCATTATTGTCCGGTAGAAACCTTTAAAATTATGGTTTTCAATGGTGGCTACCTCCCTTACGAGTTACTGTACGACATTGTTCGTATAATGTTTTCTTTCCCATTTTGCATAGGGAATCACCTCGCGCCGTCTGTACCCGTAGACAAGGACAATTCTGTATAATAGTCACTGGCCTTCAAATATCTCGTCAATTAATCTAACTCCATAAAAAAAACATCAATTATTTCAGAATCTGCTATTGAATAATTATTTCAAGGCATTTCCATAGCCTTTACAATTCAAGTTGTTTTAATTTTAATATGTTGCCACCTGCGACTAAACTATTTTGTTTGCGCGTCGAGCTGTTATGGGAGTAAATAGTTAGCGTCTGCGATATAAAGTACTTTTACTGTATTTCCTTAAGGTCCTTAACTGTCCGACAACATGCAGCAGACAATATCTCCTAAAAAATNTAAAGTACTTTTACTGTATTTCCTTAAGGTCCTTAACTGTCCGACAACATGCAGCAGACAATATCTCCTAAAAAATAGCGTCGTGGAGAACATAATTATGTTTTCACCAAGGAAATTAACGCAAGAGTGAAAACTAATTTCGTTTCCNAAAATAGCGTCGTGGAGAACATAATTATGTTTTCACCAAGGAAATTAACGCAAGAGTGAAAACTAATTTCGTTTCCCCGAGATTTTCAAAATCTTGCGGTGAAAATAAAACTGTTTTGTTAACTGGAAATAAAAATAAAATATTGAGACATTACTCNGATTTTCAAAATCTTGCGGTGAAAATAAAACTGTTTTGTTAACTGGAAATAAAAATAAAATATTGAGACATTACTGGAGACCACTAAGATTTCGAAGACAATTATTTAACCCGCACAACTTTGAGATTATCAGCTCACGTAACGAGTACTTTTGTGTCGTCGTCAACCTGAATATTCGCACAGGCCTACTTATTTATGTTTTGTTGCACGGGCTGCGCACATCTGAAAGACTTGTAAACAGAATAATTTATAACATAGACACATTTTCAATCATCTGGCTCGTGAGTCACAAGTCTTTCAAAGTGTCCATAGAAATTCTGCGAAAGTATAATAAAATAATTAATCATAATCCTTTAATAACATTAATGTGCAGGGACTGACGAAATTTTCCTTGCATTCATTCTTAACGTTACGCTGGCACAATTGGAAAATATGTAAGTGCTCTGATAATAAAAACAAGTAAACATAAAACTATATAATTATTCAATTATTTTACTGCAACAGTCGTGAATTTAAAAAATAACACCGTCTTTTATTTTAATGTGTCGACGTTTAGTTGCCTTACAGGCAGTGTGAGAAAATTCATACATTCTCCTACGTTTGCTGGAAAAATATATGACCATGGATTTCCACAGAAAAAGCATATTTTTTTTTAGCGTCCCGTGACATTATCAGCAAGCCATTTTGGATATTTTGTTAATATTCTGACTGCAAGGAAAATTGGGTCTTCCTGTAAAATTTCTGCTCAGTAGATGGATTTAATTTTCATATACATTTTTATCAAGGATTGTTGCATCAAATTTAACATGCGTGCTTTTAGATCAATATTTATTTTGTAAAAGGCAAAAATTTTAATTTACATTCAGCATGGAAGCTTCTATGCTTTGCATTGCATCTATTTTTTACTTAAATGGCATCCATCTTCGTGTAAAGTGATCTGCCATTACCATGTGAACAAAAGTTCTATAATTTACATAAATTGAGAGCGCAAAAGAGGGAAGTGTAAAACAACTGCTTGTGTCAAAGTTAGTATTTATGCGATTCCACAAATTTGGAATGTGTTTGTATTCCCTATCACAAATAAAACTGTTTTGAGAATGCAAAGAAAATCACAAAACTGTTACAGCGTAAACGAATACATTTTCTTTGTAGTTTGAATCACGTTAAATTCCCTTAACTAGGGTTACCACCTTTAAAAAATTATTTTATGAAATTATAAAAATAAATTTTCATAATAACCCATTATTTCATAACTTGTGAAAATATGCCGGTCACTGACAAAAGCAACAAAATACCTTCACCGACCTGCAATAAAGTAATGCTTTTTGTGTTGTAGTTTATGTTTCACCATATGTAGTTGTGATACTTGTTTCACGTCTTTTATGTTTGTGATGTTTAATCGCCTTGACAGCACATTACATGCAGTATGATGCACAGTTGTTCAACAACCATAAAGCAAACTTATAACTGCCGCAGTACTCAAAACTTCCTGAACATAAAAATACATCTCTAGCTCTGAACCCACGCACTGTATTTTACATGAAAGAATGCCTAACCTAACTGGTGGACCATTTTTTACAATGATTATAGTATTTTTCTGGCTGCCGCATTTGAAATTGTAGACGTATGCTAGGTATTTTGAGTTTTTTTTTTCCACTACATTAGTTTATTACTGTAGTATTTAATAGCAGTCAACGCTGATTATACGCTCTGTATGAACACCAAGATTATCAAGAATAAACTTGTAAATAGTATTGTCACAGTGTGTGCATTCTGCAAATCGATAAATCTAATTCTGGTCTTTAATTTTTTGACGTCTGTGAAAACATTTCTCATGCTAAGCATTATCGCATGTTCAATTATGCTCGAAATATCTCACACCAAATAGTTTTTAATTTTGTGAATGGTAATGTAAATATTTCGTAGTAACAAATAACACGAAGAAGATTAGGAATTGTAACTTCATGACGTAATGTGACTTCAATAGAAGCTGGGGCTATCGAACTGGTTTTGCAGACCTCTAATAAAGAAGTTTATTTCCAAAACAATCTACTTTGTTGAAATGGACACATATCTATGAATGAAGAAAACATTTCATACGTCCTTAACTGGGGAACGTTTAAACCTTTCATCCTTCCGTTCGCTTGTGTTCCTTTCTTCACTGCAATTATCGTATTTGGTTTTCTTTTCATCCTACACCCAGTTCTATTTAACTATAACGAATGTATTTTTCGTAATAATGTGTGTTAAGGAAATAAATAAAACGAGGATGCGTGAGGTGGAAACCACAGTGGTGTAGTGGTCAGACTACTCGCCTCTCACCAAGGTGAACCGGGTTCGATTCCCGACGGGGTCGCATGTGGGAATTGCGTCGGACGATGCCGTTGGTCAGTGGGTTTCCTCGGGGGTCTCCCGTTTCCCCCGCCCTAGCATTCCGGCGCTGCGCCATACTCATCTCGCCTCACCCTCTTTGGCTCTCAATATCTCGATGCTAAGAGCCGTCCAGATCTCTTCTCTCCACTCTTGCCGTTCCGCTAAGCGTAGTTATCTGCTATGTATAAAAATGGGAAAAAAAACTAGAGAAAACGGAAGACAAAATTGCAATGCACTGATAAAACGGCTACATCACCGTAATGCCACTACTTTATCCAAATNGATTTTCAAAATCTTGCGGTGAAAATAAAACTGTTTTGTTAACTGGAAATAAAAATAAAATATTGAGACATTACTCGAGACCACTAAGATTTCGAAGACAATTATTTAACCCGCACAACTTTGAAATTATCAGCTCACGTAACGAGTACTTTTGTGTCGTCGTCAACCTGAATATTCGCACAGGCCTACTTATTTATGTTTTGTTGCACGGGCTGCGCACATCTGAAAGACTTGTAAACAGAATAATTGATAACATAGAAACATTTTCAATCATCTGGCTCGTGAGTCACAAGTCTTTCAAAGTGTCCATAGAAATTCTGCGAAAGTATAATAAAATAATTAATCATAATCCTTTAATAACATTAATGTGCAGGGACTGACGAAATTTTCCTTGCATTCATTCTTAACGTTACGCTGGCACAATTGGAAAATATGTAAGTGCTCTGATAATAAAAACAAGTAAACATAAAACTATATAATTATTCAATTATTTTACTACAACAGTCGTGAATTTAAAAAATAACACCGTCTTTTATTTTAATGTGTCGACGATTAGTTGCCTTACAGGCAGTGTGAGAAAATTCATACATTCTCCTACGTTTGTTGGAAAAATATATGACCATGGATTTCCACAGAAAAAGCATATTTTTTTTTAGCGTCCCGTGACATTATCAGCAAGCCATTTTGGATATTTTGTTAATATTCTGACTGCAAGGAAAATTGGGTCTTCCTGTAAAATTTCTGCTCAGTAGATGGATTTAATTTTCATATACATTTTTATCAAGGATTGTTGCATCAAATTTAACATGCGCGCTTTTAGATCAATATTTATTTTGTAAAAGGCAAAAATTTTAATTTACATTCAGCATGGAAGCTTCTATGCTTGGCATTGCATCTATTTTTTACTTAAATGGCATCCATCTTCGTGTAAAGTGATCTGCCATTACCATGTGAACAAAAGTTCTATAATTTACATAAATTGAGAGCGCAAAAGAGGGAAGTGTAAAACAACTGCTTGTGTCAAAGTTAATATTTATGCGATTCCACAAATTTGGAATGTGTTTGTATTCCCTATCACAAAACAAAACTGTCTTGAGAATGCAAAGAAAATCACAAAACTGTTACAGCGTAAACTTATACATTTTCTTTGTAGTTTGAATCACATTAAATTCCCTTAACTAGGGTTATCACCTTTAAAAAATAATTTTATGAAATTATAAAAATAAATTTTCATAATAACCCATTATTTCAGAACTTGTGAAAATATGCCGGTCACTGACAAAAGCAACAAAATACCTTCACCGACCTGCAATAAAGTAATGCTTTTAGTGTTGTAGTTTATGTTTCACCATACGTAGTTGTGATACTTGTTTCACGTCTTTTGTGTTTGTGATGTTTCATCGTCTTGTCAGCACATTACATACAGTATGATGCACAGTTGTTCAACAACCATAATGTAAATTTATAACTGCCGCAGTCCTCAAAACTTCCTGAACATAAATATACATCTCTAGCTCTGAACCCACGCACTGTATTTTACATGAAAGAATGCCTAACCTAACTGGTGGACCATTTTTTACAATGATTATAGTATTTTTCTGGCTGCCGCATTTGAAATTGTAGACGTATGCTAGGTATTTTAAGTTTTTTTTTCCACTACATTAGTTTATTACTGTAGTATTTAATAGCAGTCAACGCTGATTATACGCTCTGTATGAACACCAAGATTATCAAGAATAAACTTGTGAATAGTATTGTCACAGTGTATGCATTCTGCAAATCGATAAATCTAATTCTGGTCTTTAATTTTTTTACGTCTGTGAAAACATTTATCTTGCTAAGCATTATCGCATGTTCAATTATGCTCGAAATATCTCACACCAAATAGTTTTTATTTTTGTGAATGGTAATGTAAATATTTCGTAATAACAAATAACACGAAGAAGATTAGGAATTGTAACTTCATGACGTAATGTGACTTCAATAGAAGCTGGGGCTATCGAACTGGTTTTGCAGACCTCTAATAAAGAAGTTTATTTCCAAAACAATCTACTTTGTTGAAATGGACACATATCTATGAATGAAGAAAACATTTCATACGTCCTTAACTGGGGAACGTTTAAACCTTTCATCCTTCCGTTCGCTTGTGTTCCTTTCTTCACTGCAATTATCGTATTTGGTTTTCTTTTCATCCTACACCCAGTTCTATTTAACTATAACGAATGTATTTTTCGTAATAATGTGTGTTAAGGAAATAAATAAAACGAGGATGCGTGAGGTGGAAACCACAGTGGTGTAGTGGTCAGACTACTCGCCTCTCACCAAGGTGAACCGGGTTCGATTCCCGACGGGGTCGCATGTGGGAATTGCGTCGGACGATGCCGTTGGTCAGTGGGTTTCCTCGGGGGTCTCCCGTTTCCCCCGCCCTAGCATTCCGGCGCTGCGCCATACTCATCTCGCCTCAACCCTCTTTGGCTCTCAATATATCGATGCTAAGAGCCGTCCAGATCTCTTCTCTACACTCTTGCCGTTCCGCTAAGCGTAGTTATCTGCTATGTATAAAAATGGGGAAAAAAACGAGAGAAAACGGAAGACAAAATTGCAATGCACTGATAAAACGGCTACATCACCGTAATGCCACTACTTTATCCAAATGAAAATCTACACCTTCCGAAAAATTCCTGGCCCCAGTGGAGATGGTATCAAGCCTTGGATCTTTGTAGTAAGGCTATCTGTGAGTTACTCTGAGTCTACCCTAGATCGCAGTGCTAAGAGAGTTGAACAGAAAAAAATATATTACTTCAGATTTGTGCAAAATACTTTACAACTTGTTGACATTAAATATTTTNGAGAGTTGAACAGAAAAAAATATATTACTTCAGATTTGTGCAAAATACTTTACAACTTGTTGACATTAAATATTTTACTTCCAAGGGAGAAGGGCGGTGGGGGACAAAAAACGTTGGAATAAACAGTTTACACAATTACGTACCAGAGTAAAAATTTACAACTATATTGCAACACAAAAATATAATGCACCAAAGAGTTTTCAGCGATAAATAAAATAAAGGTCAAAGTTAATGTCAGATTCATTCTGGCATGCACTCTGAAAAAAAATTATTGTATACAAATTTGGAAACAACCACAAATAAAAAAATTTAAAAAATCTCCTAAAAATTGTTTTAAATTATTTAAAATCTTTTACGTTGTGTGAGTAGACTGATACACGAGGATGGCTCATGATATTTTCTCACGTGAATTATCTCAATCTCGCAAGTGATAGTTGTCATTACGTGACTCTCGTTTGCGGGGGAACTGACTTAAGCATCGCTATAATGGTGAATACGCCATGACGTGATCGTGACCACGGAAGACCAGTCTGTGCAAACGACCGTTACGCGATGCGGTGTATACGTCGAAGATGTGGCGGTTCCAGTTTTGTGAATCAAGGATTTGTTTGCAACCACGTGTTTTACAGCCGACTACTATCGCAAGGTCCCCTTGCCTTGAAACGATGTGCTCTTTAATACACAAAATAAAAGCCAGAAAACTACAGTATGAAAATTCAAGTAATTCGAACGAATATAATCGTGGGCAAGTATACGTTCAAAAATTATAGTATATGCCTATAACAGATATCTCACAGTAATACAAAAATTGTACTACGATATTTAGCTCCACATGACCGTAATTACGAGTAAATAGCACAACTATTAAAGGGTTAATTGCTGAAGTCGCATTAAATCTAATTGGAATCTATCACACAATCACACTACATTGTCGTTANGAGAGTTGAACAGAAAAAAATATATTACTTCAGATTTGTGCAAAATACTTTACAACTTGTTGACATTAAATATTTCACTTCCAAGGGAGAAGGGCGGTGGGGGACAAAAAAACGTTGGAATAAACAGTTTACACAATTACGTACCAGAGTAAAAATTTACAACTATATTGCAACACAAAAATATAATGCACCAAAGAGTTTTCAGCGATAAATAAAATAAAGGTCAAAGTTAATGTCAGATTCATTCTGGCATGCACTCTGAAAAAAAATTATTGTATACAAATTTGGAAACAACCACAAATAAAAAAATTTAAAAAATCTCCTAAAAATTGTTTTAAATTATTTAAAATCTTTTACGTTGTGTGAGTAGACTGATACACGAGGATGGCTCATGATATTTTCTCACGTGAATTATCTCAATCTCGCAAGTGATAGTTGTCATTACGTGACTCTCGTTTGCGGGGGAACTGACTTAAGCATCGCTATAATGGTGAATACGCCATGACGTGATCGTGACCACGGAAGACCAGTCTGTGCAAACGACCGTTACGCGATGCGGTGTATACGTCGAAGATGTGGCGGTTCCAGTTTTGTGAATCAAGGATTTGTTTGCATCCACGTGTTTTACAGCCAACTACCATCGCAAGGTCCCCTTGCCTTGAAACGATGTGCTCTTTAATACACAAAATAAAAGCCAGAAAACTACAGTNTCCACGTGTTTTACAGCCAACTACCATCGCAAGGTCCCCTTGCCTTGAAACGATGTGCTCTTTAATACACAAAATAAAAGCCAGAAAACTACAGTATGAAAATTCAAGTAATTCGAACGAATATAATCGTGGGCAAGTATACGTTCAAAAAATACAGTATATGCCTAAAACAGATATCTCACAGTATTACGAAAAAGTGTACTACGATATTTAGCTCCACATGACCGTAATTACGAGGAAATAGCATAGCTATTAAAGGGTTAATTGCTGAAGTCGCATTAAATCTAATTGGAATCTATCACACAATCACACTACATTGTCGTTANCTATTAAAGGGTTAATTGCTGAAGTCGCATTAAATCTAATTGGAATCTATCACACAATCACACTACATTGTCGTTAGTTCTGACAGACAAACTTATACGTTTATTGAATTCAGTCATATACTGGATTTGGTTAACTAAGGACATTATCATGCATATTATTATCTTAATATGAACAATATTTCTTTTCTAATATAAATATATATAAACTGCAGAATAATAGAGCCCATATCTCAAAGCGTTTAATTAAGTGTTTCATGAAACGGCCGTCTTAAAAACATTTATTAAATATTTATAATTGTCGCTTCTGACACTCGCCTACAATGCGAGGACAACTGAGATAAAACTCAGGGTAATAGACGACTGTAAGTGCGGTTTGAGGTGCAAGTTTATATTTAATTTACTTGGTAAACTTTTGCTTCCCAAAAAAAAAAAGAAACTAAAATCTGGATAAATAAAAACTCAAAAATGATTTTTTGGGGGATTTGGCCTGCACGTTCGCCGTACAATTTGTAAGCGTGGCACCGCTGGCTAGATGATCGACACGCTAACCTCCAGCCACGACGATCCGGGATCGTCAACCAAGGAGAATATGGAGGGCGTTGTCAATGGCTGGTGGGTTTTTTCAGAGTTATCCGATTTACCCCGCTACTGGATTCCGTCACTTCTCCACCTGCACTTCGTCTCACCTAATTGTACCGGTTGCCCGGAAACAGCAGTTGCGTGCCTCGGGTACAGGCAGCAGGCTGTATATATCACCTCACCTCATCCATTATGATCCTCACTTTAAGTAGGGTAAACGTGAAAATTCTTTTTTTTTTTTTTTGCATGTAGTAAGCTATAATGTCAGAGTAAGCGCATACTTATAAGAAGGAACTTCAATACATCAAAGGATCTCTTTCCCTTTCGATAAAATTTTAAGGAATGCGGAGTGCATGAATTAATGATAAACGTATTAACTGAAACACAAAAAAAAATTTGGGAGCCAGTGCTGAACAATTAAGAAACGGTAACCCTAGAAAATAGCTGCTACTAACTTCTGGAAAAAGTAATTTACTAGAGTAATGCATTTTTTTTTGGCATGATATCCTGCTAAGC
Source organism: Clitarchus hookeri (assembly GCA_002778355.1). NCBI lineage: Eukaryota > Metazoa > Arthropoda > Insecta > Phasmatodea > Phasmatidae > Clitarchus > Clitarchus hookeri. The sequence goes on from NQII01000686.1 coordinate 416,579, forward strand.
AAAAAAAAAATGTATATATTTACTGCTTAAGAAATTCTAGACAGGAATGCATTACTGTGGGAAAATATTTGTTCACAAAATTGACGAAAATTGTTATAGGCAGTTCACGGTGAATTGAGCACTCTTGAATGTCTTACTTAAGATCTACTTGCATGTGCATTGTGTATTATTCCACCACATGGAAAACTAACACTAGCATAGGTTTCATCACTTTGTTCATGTGTCCTGCCAAGTGAAACTTACAAATTTGCTCATTCTTACATTTATATTCATTAAAAAGAACAGATATTATTTCAGTATTCACAAATGTTTAGCCATCGCTTTTAATTCGACGTTAAGACATGGAACTATTTTCTCTCCGTCGTTACTAACTCAACCGAGTCATGACATCCGGTGTGCCCGTTAAGATAAAAGTTGGTAGCGGCAGTGACATTTTTCAAAGGTTTATTTGAAAAGTGCTCATTTAACCGAGAACAACCTACAGTTTCGTTATCCCTTTCTTGGGTTTTTATACTGGCTGCCGGGTGTCTGTAAATTTCAATTTACTTCTTCAGAATTAATTTATGTCCCCGCGCTGTCTTTTCCATCGACCGCCAGGGAGACTGGCAGAAACTTCGCTTGTTCCGTGACACACTTCACGCAGAGTTATTCAGCTGTTTTCTGTTCTGGATTTTGTTCCCAGCATCCGATGTACATGATGGCGTCCATCGTCTACCTTGTGTTCGGTCTGGCGCTCACCTCGATGTGCATCAACGTTGTGCAGGTCAGTTCACGCACCCAGCGTGCACTTAATCTTTAAGTGGTTTACGCAATTAGAAACTTAGGCAGTAAGCATTAAGCAGTAAGTAATAGGCCTCCCAAAATACAACTGACGCAATAATGATGTTACTGCTTAGTTCTACCAATAGAAATGAACCTTGGTTGGAAAAAAGTTGTTTGTTTAATGGTAGGTAAATTTTTATTTTTTACTTTTATTTTTTTTTTTGAAGTACGCTAAATTAAAATTTTAATGCATAGTTTGAAAAAAAAATTAGTAAATTTGTTTTAGACTTTTAAAATATTTCCACTGCAGTAAGAACTTGCATTACCATTGTGTTGGACTAGGTTTGAACTAACGCTTTCGGAAAATTTTTCTATTGTTTATGAAGTTTATTTTTGTGTAAACCCCCCTTTAAGCTTTAAGTTGCCCCTTGCCTATGTTACGTAAGAAAAAGATACAAGCAATAATATTTTAGAGCAGGCAAAATAGCTCCGTAGCTCCCCCCCCCC
>NQII01000686.1:417864-453928 GCA_002778355.1 Clitarchus hookeri
ACGACCCATTGCTCAATCTCCAGTCACCAAGTTACAAGTAAGTCGAACGTCGGTAGATATCTCTTTTACGATATGTGCATGATTGGCTTCACTAGGTGTTAACGTTAAGCGTACGCACTTGGCTTATTATTCTGCACGAGGCTGCAGCCTGGCCCTGATTTTGAAGCATCAGTTTGAATAACTATGTGTAGGGACCCGAAAATTTCGCGAGTTCAGTGATCTGTAGGGTTTACCCCATTTTCGTACGCAAAATCATGCAGATATTACTGTTCATTGGTTGCTTGTTGTATTAGCGGAAAACGGTGATTCGGTCTGCATTTTACTGTGTATTTTTTTATTGTCTTAAAGTTGTCCATAAGGTGTAATTTAACGGATGGACCAATAGCAATAGCAATACAAACGTACGGGTTTACGAATTCCAGCTTGTCCCGAATGGAAAGCGCGAATTTTTCACGTCTCGAAAACTATGGGACACCTGGTTCAAGTTAGAAAGTGTTACTGTGGCTGATGTTTTACTCTTAATAGACTCGAAAGCTTCTGTAAGAACAATTACACTCTCTTTTAGAAATTTGTAGGTGTCTGAGGAGTGCTGCAACTGTCACCAAGTCTGGTATATACTCCCTTGCGTAGCTGAACATCCACAAAACTCTTGACAAGTCCTGCCTATCATTAGGAATCTCTACCTCCTGTAGGTCTTGTAAATTCTACTCCCAGTAGAACTTGTGAAAATATTCACGATGTAAATGTATGCTTTCTAAACTTATAGATGTTTTTAACCTATACACAGTACAATAGATTTGCCTCATATCGAACTGCAAACACAGGAATACTACAGTGCAAAGTTGTGGGCTTCATTGCGCAAGAATATTTCTTTCCTTTGCAGGTATAAGAAAGCTACGACGGATTTGCGGAGGAAATATGCACCGTTCGTGCTTTCACAATACGCGTATAAAATGAGGTGGTAAATTTTCAAACGAATTTTTAGAGTGTATTATCAAAGCAGTGACAATTCCTTTCTTAATTTGTCATACAAAAGCCCTTACACTTTCCGTTGCATTTTCTGTGCATGAAGATGCGTAGCGCGCTGAAAATATTGTCAAAACTGCTATGAGAAAAATGGAATAATATTTGTGTAGGTTGCTTGGTATGGCTAAAAAGCAAAAAATAACCGACGAGGCTAAGGTTTAAAAAACAGTGACAACACGGAAAAAAAAATTTGATTTCCCCATAACTCTTTAGGCATTTCGCCGTATATTTTCTTGCACTAAGCCAGACAATTTTACAGGTAAGTTTTTCTCGTTCCTCTGCTAGAAATCTTGAAGGAAACCAAACACGCCCTAAATGGGGAGGNCAATTTTACAGGTAAGTTTTTCTCGTTCCTCTGCTAGAAATCTTGAAGGAAACCAAACACGCCCTAAATGGGGAGTAATCAGATTTGATCAACGCCAGTTGAAACGGTGGGAAAAAAACTTCGCTGAAAAACAGCGACGCCAGTTTATTTCAGTGGCAGAAATTCGTGGCTGCAATGGAGATTCCCATCGAATTATNTCGCTGAAAAACAGCGACGCCAGTTTATTTCAGTGGCAGAAATTCGTGGCTGCAATGGAGATTCCCATCGAATTATGAATTACAGTGAATTCCACATTCCAAGGTACTAGATCCCGATTCATGCTATTGACTGTCTTTCAGAGACCGATATTTCACTGTTGATGTCAGTGATTCGGAATTACAATGCTGTGATTGCGCGATAGTCATTTTCGTATATAATTACCGTGACTAAGATTCCATCGTACAATAACTAGTACAATAGCAGCATAATANGCGATAGTCATTTTCGTATATAATTACCGTGACTAAGATTCCATCGTACAATAACTAGTACAATAGCAGCATAATCATAACTTTCTTACGAGGAGAATGAAGCATAAAATGATGTACAGTTTGTACCAGGCTGAACTGAGTTAACCTACCCGAAATAAAAAAAATGATTTCGGAATTCGGGTGACACTCATACGTTCAGCATAAGACTGGATGTAAACAAGACCTTCATATTAGTGTCGTTGTTTTTGGTGTTCTGCGTCATCTCCACCCAACTCACACAGTATGCGTGGGAAACAAAACAAACCCAGAAGGGAAATGCAGTTCGTTTTCAAATTTCACTAAACTAACCTCTAGAAATGTTGCTGATGCCATATAACTGTTTTCCACATGACATCGCCCTAAAGTAGTATTAGTGGGAAAAGCTATACAGTATAGCTAAGAAAATCTACAGCCATCATTAGATTCATAATGTCGCTTGGCAACTGTGAGCATATTTCACGGAGTAAATAAATTTATGCCAAGTGGCATCGCCAGACCTGCTTCGAGTCTCAAAATTCCGGATTCGAACTCCGGGTTTGTCGTACATATGTGTACTTTTTTAGGCGTGACTTAAGTAGTTTTAGATTGCAACGCACCCCTTGGCTGAAATCCTGTCATGAAATATGGAGTGAAAATGAAACCAACAAAATTAGTATAAAATACGTTTCAAGCTTGAACTCTTTAATTGTCATCTGTGACCAAGGTCGCTACAGTCAGGTTCTAACGACGAGGTTCAAATCCCGGCTGAGCCACGAATGTGTGTGTATCGTTCCTAGATGTAAGCAGCCTCTCCTGTCAGCGTTCTGGCTTGCACAACACACCAAGTGAGAAATATGGCTGAAGGAACCAAATTTCTGTATCAATAACTCATCTGGACTCTCTAAATAGGGAACTGCAATCAGATTGATTGTTCGTACCATCTGGATATTGTTAACGTAGACAGTAATAGTAACAGAACTGTATTTTTGGTCTTCTCTGCGACTGTACCTGCAACCATGAAAACCGTTCCTTCAGCAGGGCATTCTGTTTCTCCTACAAAAACTGATAATTCCCTCAACGAAATAACTTCAGAAATATTTGGATTGTTCGTGCAACGAACAGAACATTATGTTCCTAGTACAGACGTTTGGTTGCTGATACCGCGAAATCCGATTACAGAACTGTTTTTTTGTCAATTCTCTGCTGAATTTTTTTCAGTGCTGATCAAAGTTTTTGAACTGTTTGTTCTCTTTGTTTCTCCCCCCGGGGCCGGGGATCCAACAGGAGAAGCTGTCGGACAGCTTCCGGCAGGCGAGCGCCAAGATCGGCCGCACCATCGGGCTGCAAGTCGCCGACGAGGATGGCAACGTGACGCCCATTCAGATGGAGCTTCCGGCCGAGGTCCTCGCCCACTCCGAGAGCCTCAACCTGCAGGTCAACAACTCGCTTCTGCAACCCCCGCCCAAGTCGCTGTCGACGTGAAGGCACCTCCGCCCAACACGCACACACGATTCCCAGTAAAGACTTTGTTGTTTTTGACATGAAACCTATTGACACGACGATGACTGGTCCCACCTCATGTCCCGAGCCGCAAAAGAAATAGAATACCATCCGCCAAAGTCCCAGTCGACGTGAATGACCTTCCACGGAACACGCAGTCCAGTAAAGACTCTGTAGCTGTTGACTTCAAGCCTCTTGGCTCGACAATGACTGGCCAACCTCATGTTTCTAGTCGCAGAGTAAAACAACAGCATCCACCCAAGTCCTAGTGGACATGAAGGCTTTCTCGCCAAACACACAGTTCAGCAAATCTTTGTAGTTCTTGATGTAAAACCTCTCGGCACGACGATAACCAGTCCACCTCATGTATCAAGTAATAAAGGAAATGACCATCCACCCAAGTCCCAGTCGACATGAAGACCCTTCATCCGAACATACACACATTTTCCCACAAAGAATTTGTTTTTCTTGACATCAAATCTCTTGGCACGACAATGACATGTCCACCTCATGTAATGAGTAGCAAAGAAAAAGACTATCAATAACTCTTCGTTGTATACACTTACATTACAAATTCTGCATTTAAATATGTTATCCTTTAGTTAGGTGAAATTTGGCACTACATTTATAACTCATGGGAGTGTGGTGAATGATATGAGACAGTCACTCAGACATAAGGTCATTCCCGATCTATCATTCCCCTGAACCAGCACGGATGACTTGTGAGGTGAAATGAGGTGAGGATGGACCATCGCTGGACAGAAGACGAAACTGGAAGAGAAGCACCCTGAGATAACTTGTGTCTGCGTCCTTTCTTATAATAAGACTTCCCGTCCGATGAATTTCACTGGGTAGATGGTTGGCCAAAACCAGGACCTTTAGACGTTCGGAGGCAAGGTTCTTTCCAGAGAGTCAAACTTAAATATAAGTTATTGTATACGAGTGTGTGTATTTTTGACTAGTTGTCTAATAAGTGACACATATTCTGGAGGGTTGTTCAAGTTTTGTCCTTCTATGTCTATTTTTCAAAATATGTACAATGATTCTTTAGAACGTTAAAAGTTGAAGATACACATTCACAGAATGTTAACAGTTGAAAATGCATGTTACCTTTGTTTGCATATGTAATGCTGCTCAACACTATAATTACTTGTTAAAATTTTAAGTAATTTCCAACTGAACATTTGTGCAATTGTTTACCCAGCCGCCTTCGCCGTCATTTATGATAACTCTTACTAGTTAACACAAATAATGCAGAATAAAATAAATTCTGAAATTGTTATCTCTTTTTAAGATAAAAGGCAAAACTTCCACTCTTCTTGAGTATTGTTCGTTTAAGTTAAATTATTCAGCAAGTGATTTGTAAATAGAACTTGCTTCGTCGTAAAGTTAATGCGTTATTTGCTAGGTCTCGGGGATGTTCAAGAGATATGACGTTTTCGCCATGCTCACACCAGTGTAACTAATTTTGAAAAAAAATGGTTGCCTGTAAAGTCGGTTTTACGGGCGAAGATTTTACGTGACAACGTAGTGCTGCGCGCGCGGCAGACCGATCATAGTTGAGTNCTTGTTGTTAGATGTGGCGTACGTAACACGATTATATTTCGCTATTTAAGGTACTGTAAATTATTGGACGATTAAGTCCAATCTTGTAACTTTTCAAATGTTTTGATTTCTTTCTTTTTTTTGAAAATCGGTACTTGCAAGTTTTCCAACTCGTAAGAATACTGTAAGTTCGCACAGATACGCCTGTTTGGAAAATCTTGCATCAGAAATGATCGTTTTCCTTTAATTGGGAAAATTTCCACGAACAATATGTTCTCCAGCATAGTTTCCATAACGCTACTCAATGTTAGTTACAACACTTCTATTTTCGCTGCTAATTACTTACCTTAACGTGGAAAAAGCGTCAAAATTACTCACCGTATTTTGAATGTACGAAAGGATCTCTAAGCTTGTAATTTTAGTCCCGAGTACGTAAGTAGAAACACGGCTCGTTAAGAAAATTTATTTTGATTTCGTGTTGTTCACAGTTGGCGATGATCTATTTACATTACAGCAAGTTGAGTTAAGTAGCCGTTTATATCTTAATGTAAATTTTTCTAAAGCAAAACAAATCACAATTAAAAAATAATTTACTGTGCACACTTAACAATGTTTGAATTTATAATTTCATCAATTTCAGCTGATTCTGCTGACCATTTCTTAAAAGAAATTCTGAATCCAAAGCCGAAAATAATATTAAGTTTCCAGTTAAAAATTTTCCTTATATCTTTGCCATCAGAAATATTAAAATTAAAATTATTTTCTAATCTGCAGTGACAGTGAGGAAAATATACACAAGGAATGCTGTAAGGAAGGCCTAAATATATAAGTATTTTTATAGTCATGCATTATAGATATTACAGTATGCTTATATTTAAATGATAATGAGAATGTTTTTTGAACACTAAACAACTACAAAGTTTATTCTTTATACTTATAAGTTTAGTTTCAAGTATTATTCACCGCATAACATGTTTCGTTCTGATGATTTTAGACTTCCTTACGCGGCTGTGATTCTATAAATACATATGCAATCGCGGTTTCTAACAGAAATATTTGTAAATGCACCAAAACATTAAAAAAATAGTCACCAATGTTTCTACTTGTTTAAGAATACTATTTTATTGACAGTGGCGCAATTCAAATTTTTCATATAAAAATTCCTTTGTGTCTTTAGTTTAATTTTATTCCACCAACATAATAATGATAGCAACAACTAATCCACGAGTTTTAACGAAACACTGCGCGGAATGTTGATAAGTTTAGAAGCTTAACTTCAAGGACACGTAATAGAAATAAAACAAATGAAACCATTTATAAATAAAACTGATGATGGTAGCTGAAATTGGTGTCACAAAATTATTACAGGACTTTTGTAATAAACAATGTTGGTGTTTAAAGTACTACTACCCAGGATTGTAACTTAAAGATTGCTGTGCAATTTAGACAACACAGCACGGCTTCTAGTTGCCAAACTTTGTAACAGAAACAATTTTAAGGAAATACTTATCAACCTCGCTACAAGAGTCTCTGCATGAATAAATGAATCACCATCATATTAGAGATAGTTCGGTTACGTCATAACTCAAAGAGGAAGTACACAGTTACGCAGATACACGGTGGGGCCAGTTTAAAAATGTTGTAGAAGTAATGGATTTTGTAATACATGGGCAAGTATGAGGGGAATTGCTGGCTATTAAGTCCAAAATAAGGGGTACTGTAGGAAATGAGAGAAAAACACCAATTTGCTTTACAGTTCAAACCAAGTTTAAATACAAATACAGGTATTCAGTCTGAAGAGTTCAAAAGTAGGTGATAAAACATGCACTTCGTTTCTGTTCTTTGACGAGGAGAGAAAAATATTAAATGATATGAAGCGTTCTCGAAGAGGTGACTAATCATTGACTTTGTGTATATAATAAAGGAATATAATATTTAAAATCTGCACTTGATGAAGTGAAGAAGGAAAAAAACTGTACGTTAATACTTATATGTATTTCTATAACATCTGAGATGATATATTTCTTGACAAATGAAAGGTTGACAATTTTAAAGTCTATGTTTTCCGTTATCGGAGTTAACAGACAATTTTGCTCAAAGGTGTGATCTCGACTATAATTCTCGCATATTTTCTGCTGCGAAGTTGATTTTTTTAAAGAAATATATGCACAAAATTTGATAGGCCTACTGCTAATCAAAAATGCTGTGTCTTATACTATGTATAAATGTTTATGTTGAGAGCATGAAAAGTTTCAGTGGTAATAAATGCGTGTGTTTTGTATTTTGCAGCTCTAAATAGTTAGATTGTTTTATTGGCAATGGCAGTGTGTTTGTGTGGAACAGTTACCAGTTCTGATGCATACATGAGTTTTCACAAAAGATGTTTTTTTTTCTGCATGTTTATAACAAAATATGTGTGATAATTTATTTACTCGTAATGCTATTCAATGATTATACTTCACTGTTAGTTGGTGCTTTTCGAAGATTTCACAATTTATCGTGTGATGATCAGTTGCACAAGATAAGTGTAAGGCCTTTATTCAAGTTGTAAAGTCAAAGTTTGTTAAGCAACCTTTCTCATCAAGGTTTACCACAGCAAGCTCAATGTATGTAGTTCTTGCACATTTTCTTTGGCCTGTTCTAATGCCTAGAAACGAAACTATGACTGTCAACATCGTCCATAATATGAATAGTATAAAAAATGTCAATACGGTAATTTGCTTATATGAGATTATATAAATTAAGGATATTCAAATTTTGCATTTCAACTGTTATTGCATGCATTTCTGATTCCGCATTTTCACTGCTTTTCTCTACTTTTAAATTACTAGTAATAATTTTACTTTGATGGCGTTTTGCTTTTTACTGTATAATATGTAATATGGAAACATAATGCAATTATTTATTTATTGGGTGACATCTGTAATTTAAATAAATTATTAGCCTTTGCCATACGCTGAAAGTAGCTATAAAATACGATAGTAGCAAAAGTGTTTACAACCCTTGTTGACATTTCTAAACGATAAGGTATTTTCTGTACAAAAATGTGCTTTCTCTAAACACAAGCCACTGTTGTTAAAACTGGTTTTTAAAAGGCTGAAATAGGTGCTGAATTGCTTTAAAGATGTATGCAGGGAGCTTTAACTTTTGTTGTGGTGTGAAATAAATTTAATACTCTGTACTTCCACTTTTTATTTTTCCACCCCTCGATCCTTTCCCTTTACTCACCTTGCTAATAAAAATATTTTTTTTAAAAACTTAATTTTGTTTACTTCATTCAAACATAGATAACCAAATGTACACTCTTTGTCAAAATCAGCAAATACAATTCGTGAAATAAACCTACACATTTAAGAAATATTGTACACCAAAATAGAGTTCTCTTGTAGTGCTTCAAACTCTTTCTATAGATTTGAGAGGTACTATTTAATAAATTTACGGTATCTGCTAAAAAAAAAAAAAAAATGTAGCACTTGTTTGGACAATTTCAAAACATATGTAGTTTACAAATATCAAAATGGCAACTTCATGTAAAACACTACTTCTGAAATCACACGATATTACACTTCAGAATAATGGTGATAGGTGTTGATAGTAATAAATGAAAGAGCTTAGTCGCGAAAACGAAATTTGTAGTATTTTATGCAAAACCCTCTGTTGATGTGTTATTTCGTAGACTCTCATTCACATTTGAAAAAAAATTAACTTTCTTTTTGAGTGCCTTATGGTAACTATCAGACAAATATAATTTGATAGGAAAAGTAAAAAATAATGTACGTGTATACTCATAGCTTCTTATTGATCTTTATGTTTTTCAAGAACACTTCACATTATTATATGTCTTCCTTTCTTAGGCCTTTTTTTTAAGTATTATTTATTTCGCATGACTCAGAATGTGTATGACTGTTGCTTTATATATCATTCCATTCTCTTCTTTAGAGAGTTTTTTTACTATCCATGTTAAAACTCCGACTAGGCAAGAAACTGTTCTCTTTACTTGTGTCATCACTTCTTGTACTCCTTCTTTCATATCTCCATTACTGTTCAGATATATTCCTTACGTTTAACATTTTCCTATAACTTTAATCATTATTTCAATTTGTATTTGACTGGGAGTTTTATTGTTTTTTATATATTTTTCCGGCAACACTTACATTTTGAATTTTTTTAGCGAAGCTAGTGAACCTGAAAATCATTCGGTAAGTCCTCTTCGCTTTTAGCAATTATTAGATAATGTGGGTTGAATTGGCTGATATAGTCTGTTCACGATGAAGTGAACACTTCTGAGGCCGTATTCTTTTTCCTATCAGCACTTTTATATCCTTCTGCCACTTTTTAAAATAAATATTGCTATGTGAGTAATAAACACAGTTTGCACATGTCACTGAACTCGAACGTTAACGTCTAAGGCTACAATATAATTAATTTATTGACTATTATTCCAAACGATAGGGCTTCAAAAAGTTCTTACTTTAAAGTCAATAGCCTATAATCCTTATGAGGTTATTTTACTGGTATTTAATAATACAAGCGGAGTCAGTAGCCAGATTCCCGTCGTACAGAAGAAAGATACACTCCACATTATTAAAGGGGTACATCTGCTCAATACAGTCATTTTCTTAAATTTACGTGTATCTTGAAAGAGTAAAGTACATGCTAAAGTAACATGGTTACAATACATTCAAGATTGAAATAGATCATGTCCATTGGCTAGTGAGTAAGAAAATAGGACCATGCAAAAAATACCTACAAAACACGAGGATAGAACATTGTCAGCCAAAATAACCAAGCAAAACAACCAACGAAAAATTGAGCAACCTGCCTAAACAATACATAAATATTTCGATTTTTTAGTGAAAGTATCTGGCGGACTGCAGTTACCTGATTTAAGACAAATATGACTAACTAGGCCACACTTTTGATAGCAAATGATATGCAGTCAACTTAACCCCATCATCAACCTTTTTTTTTAATCTTTGTCGATAGAGTCCATCAGAATAAGTGCCCCTGTAAAATAATTAATCTCTTTTCCTGCTATCGAACGGAGAAAATGTCAAACTAATTGTAATTTTTTTACGAATTTAAAGTAAGTCTGTAAAATTTGTCTGAAAATAAATTTATATGTTCTTTCTTTCCCGGTTCGCAGTAATGACAATGACAAATCATTAAAACATTTTGAACCATTTCTCGAAGATAAGATAAAATTTCAAATATTTGGCGGTGATGTTAATTGTTGTTTTGTAAGAATTACCCTCGCAATCTCACTTTGCTTTGGCGTGTGACTGGTCGGCAGAAAATACGAAGAGAGTCGTGGGCAGGATATTTAGAAGAACCACTCTGTGAAAACAAATCGTAAGTATTTTAGTTCCTAAGTAATCCGTGTTTTTGCTAGCATTCCCCGAGACTTACCATTGGCGCACGTCGGGGGTGATTTATAAATTAGCCACCAAACGTCAGCGCACCTGTTACCCAAGGTGCGAATGAGTCTTGCAGTACATTTATACACGCGGCCAAAAATAGTGTTTGCAGTCCAGCGCACATTGAATGAGATTCCTTGCGAGATTGCATGCATGACACTTTGATGCATGTGCTCGCCCAATTAACATACGGCTTATTACGTGCAGTGCTATGGAATGGGCAACTATTTTAATTTTCTGAAATTGTGTTAATTTTCTTGCAAGTTTCATTGCTGGTTTCTGACCTCAGCCAATGAAAGCATGCGGTATTATCCCGTTATTTTTCTTCTGTACGTGTATCCAGCGACTATTAAGTTAATTATTTAAAAAATATATTTATGTAAATTAAGAAGTGACGACATGAATATTTATAGCACTGTTAAATATTTACGCGGATAAAATGTTTCGAATAAATTTTATTTTACAAAATTATAGGCCAGCAGCGTTCAACGTTAAAACCAAAATTGTAAACTTTACGTTCTCAACGAATTTCGCACGTGGAAAATGAAGCTGTATTATGACACTTATCAAACGATGGTCTAGCGTATGTTAAAACACTAGCGTTATAAATTATTTCTGTATCCCTTTACTAAGACAAAATCTGTATGGTCCAACTAAATTTCCCAGTATTTTTTAAATCTTTCGAACCTGCCCTGCTTCTATCGTGACCAAAACTGCAGCGCTATAGTTCCGTACATCTTATAAGTAGGTTCAGTGATATTTCGCGGAAAATATTTCGAGACAAGATACAGTTCAAAGTACTGTAGGGTCGTCCAGCTTCTTTGATTGGCTAAAAAAATGTTCTGTCCCGTGTTAACCGTTTGCCCACGAATCACGAAGGTTCAGTGTCGGAGTTACTTAGTCCTGCGTGGCTTAGTCAAAGACGGACACGGCGCCAGCAGCCAATGGTGGTATAACAACAGCTGAGGTGTGTGTATATAGTATTGAAATATACCGTGTGCTCCGATTTTTACGCGAAAAATCACCGGCCCTACTTATAAGGGATGCCGCTGGTAGGCGGTTTTTTTTTTCTGGCGATCTCCCGTTTACCCCGCCCTTGCATTCCGGCGTTGGTCCATTCTCACCTCATTTCACCCTCATCGGCTCCCGAGAATTCCACTCCACCAAGCCCGGCGCGTGAATGCGTCTTGGGGTGTGTTACTATGAGCATTTCTCCGTTTTCAAAGATCGAACATTATAAATAAATTTCTTCGCTTGTGTTGTTAAGGTTCTGACAAGAATTTTGCAGGCCGTTAAAAACGAGCTTAATAAATAAAAAACGTCTTCTTTTCTGTAAATTCCTTAAATAAACACGTTACGTTGTAACTCCTGTTCAAATCTATTTGCCATTAACTGAACAATTTGAAGTCATAATTCAAAAAAATGTTCTACTCCTAACTGCAAACTTTTGGCAGGACACAATGACCAGAATGATTTTAGGAAAGACGGCTACGATGTGAGAAAATTCGCAATAATATTAAACCTATCATTAAAATTTAATGTTGGCTTTATATTAAAAGACACTTCACGCATTTTTTTTTAAACTTTCCATTTTATGCAAGCAAGCGTAATAAATATCATATTACTATAATATATACGTTCTTAATAGTATATGTCAGGTACACTTAATGGGAACATGAATAAATTTATCCGGTGCATGGCAATGTTAATTTTACAATATGGCGGAACGATACAAAATGAAAATAAAAGTAGATACTGAACATGGCTTTCCGAAGTGCTCAATTAACCCCGAAAAGCTTATATTGATATTTTGAACGATAAGTTAGATAACCACTTTACTGGAGACGACTAGCAAATGTGGAACAGTTTATAGTGTTTGTGGGCGTGTGTAGTGTAGGCACGACCTTGCTACAATCACGTCCAGCTTGTCTTGACCAAAATTTAACGAGTGCAGAACTCAGAAAGTCATAATAATTATTATTTAAATAAGTTGCCATCTTGTTTTAAATAAAAATTAAAATCAAGTTTTTTTTTAATTTACTATATAAAATTATTATCAAACTCAATTTAAAATAGACATTTTTTCTCGACTGTGAATTAAAAATATGTTTATATACAACGTATATTAAAAAGTTAAATATAGCCGTTGAATTTAAGAAAATAATTTACAACATAAATTTCATATTTGAATTTTAAAACTTAAATGTTATGGGGAACCCTAATGGGTACTTACAATATAAAGTAACAAATTAAAGTTTTTAAGTTACAAATACATTTTTACGAAATAAAGTTTTTTTAAATTCAGTTATGTTAAAATACACCTCCCTGAAAAGTACTTAATTTAAATCGTTAAATTTCTTTTTTAAATGTGTTGATAAGAAAGGTTTTAATTTCCGTTGTATGTAAAATATTTTAATCATACGTAAAGTGGTCCAAGCTTAGCCTTATATATACACAAGAATTTCGCAAGTGCAAGAGTTGATAGGATAGGCTTTAAAAACGTTTAGTTCATTACTACTACTTTAACTGGGCCACTCGTTTGCCGACACGCCCTGCAGGACTGTGAACCAGTGATACGTACGTATATAGCGACCGAGCCAATCACGTTCAACCTAGTACACGGAATAAAGTGCTCTTAGTGAAGAAATCAGCCAGTAAAAAAAAATTACAGTGCCTGGGTTGTGTTAAAAACTGTCAAGATATACCCAGCCGTCAAATGGACTCGCGAAATATCCTGGTCGGGCATTATTAAATAAGCAGCTAGAATGTACCCAGAAAACTTATAAACTGACAACCGATAAAGGCGAACGAAAATTTACACCGAAGACTTACCCGTGACACGAACCCATGTACACATAACACTGTAGCACATAGCAGCTAATTGTGGAGGATCAAAATGGAGGACTGTAAATTAAAGTTTTTAACCTGTACAAAATATGAATTTTTCCCGATATATCAGGCTGTGAATGCAGAATGTTCGGAAACTCAGTACATAAACTCCAGACACTAAATTATTACATTACGCAGCGTCACGCGCCTACTTCCTATGCAACTTGTTCTACACGCATGATCGCACCGCCTTGTCCTCCAAAGGGCGGGGGGAAACGGGAGATCCCCGAGAAAACCCGCCGACCAGCGGCGTCGTTCGGCACGATTCCCACGTGCACAAATCCGGGGTCGGCCCCGCCGGGTGTCTAACCCGGTTCGCCGTGGTGGGAGGTGAGTAGTCTAACCACTACACCACCGCGGCCCCTCAAATATTGGAGTACGGCTATGGGCTACTGCGCATATCGCATGCGCACTCTATCTCCCACTTTCTCTCAAGGCTTCAGTACAGTAGAATACGTTATTTTTCAGATCACTGAACCTCAGCATGTATTAAAGGCTGTTTGCTGTAAACTGAGCACTTTTGAAAGCCCTGCTTAAGATAAACTTATATGCACATTGTGTATTCTTCTACCACATGTGAATTTATAATTTCATGAGCCTGATCACTTTATTCATGCGTGGGTCAAGGGAAACTCTTGCAATATTTTAGAAATTCACTAATTCTTACACTAATATGCATTAGAAAAAACTGAACGCCAAAGAAATAATTTCAACATTGGCAAATGTTTATCAAACACTTTAAATTCAAGAGTAAGAAAAGAAATTACTTTATCTCTGTTGTTACCAACTTTAACTAGGGTCATACCAGTCAGTGTGCCCTTGAAAATACGTGCAGGTAGATGCAGTGACATTTTTCAAAGGTTGATTTGAAAAGTGCTCAATTAACCGTGAACAAGCTAGTCTGTAGATGAAAACATGTGAAACTGGGATCGAACATTGACCTGAACGTAGATACAAACTTTCCACCAACGAAACGATAGTGTCGCCATTTTGAAGCTGCACGGAAAAAACTCTGCACGCCAGTTCAGTAGTTTGCTCGTAGAGGCGCTAATGCAATGCATGCACCGAATTGCATCGCCCTAAGCACTCCATCGATTTACTGATTTACTTGTAAAGAATGTCCCAAAATTCACGCAAGAAGTAACGTTGATAGAAAACACATATTTTCAATTACAAATTGTAAATATTTTATTGATTCATAAAGTATACGGTATAGGGTTATGCATGGAATAGCATATCGGGTTAATGGCCTCCGCGGCTTTTCTGGCACACACGCACTCTTTTGTAGAAATATTTCATGATCGTTTTGCATAAATGTGGCTGAATGTCGTTGATGCAGAGCTCAATTTCCTCCTTTCAAGGCGTGGATGGTCGTGGGCTTGTTGGCATAAACCTTAGACTTCAAGAAAAACCCCAAAGAAAAAGGTCCGACGGCGTTAAATCGCATGATCTGGGCGGCCAATTTCTGATCACCGAAACGGGAAATTACACGACCAGGAAATGACTCACACAGTAATTGAATTGTTTCTCGGGCTGTATGGCATGTGTCACCGTCGTATTGAAACCACATGTCGTCCAGATCCAAATCTTGCAATTCAAACACAAAAAAAAACTGGATTACCATGTCGCGTGAATTTTCGGACAACCTTTACAAACAAACCTCCCACAATGCGGAGCCCTTTGTATTTGTGAAACAGGTTGCCTTGTGCAGCTGGTGTGAGACAAAAAATTACTTTCGAACATCGCCAACGAATGTTGATATAAATGAAGAGGCTTACAATAGCGTCTGAGCTTTGAATTAACTCTCAAACACTTCAATTTACGTTTAAGGTTTCTGAGAGCTGATATAGAAAATCTAATAAAAGGGGTGAAATACTTGGGGGGCGGGGACGCTGGAGTGAAGTGAGATGGAGTTGAAGCAGTGACTGAATAACAGGATAGGAACGAACGAGGGAGTACCCCGAGGAAACCCGCCGGCCAAAGGTAACGTCCGCCACGTTTTCCACATATCATGGACCCGAGGCAGGTTCGTGGAATATCTGCCGACCACGCCATCGCGGTCCTGCAGTGAGAAAGGGCAATGTGAGATGATGGTTGTTGCCAACTTTGTAAAGCAAATACTTTGCCAGAGCGATGCATATAATTTTTGTGTCCTAAAGTGGAACATTAGATATCATAATGAGCAACAAATGTCTTCAAAATGTTATGTCACGGGCACCAGTTTGATTTATACAGGCGTAAGAGGTGGCCAGAGTATTGTGGGCGCTACGGAACAAACACATTTCCAATAATCCATTCATACACTGCAAACCAAATCTATATGAAGAAAAGACACCAAAATACAACTTTCTTGGCAACGTGGCACTTGCTTAATAAAAACATCTCATTGGTTAGCTACATTGGTACTTAGTCCACCAATATTCCCGAACCACTTTCTTGGCCAGTATATTCTCATTCTGTAGTGTCTTAGTGAAGGAGAAAATACTGGCCAAGGAAAATGGTCAGGAATATTGGTGGAATAAGTATTGATGTAGCTAAATAATACCAAAATTTTGTTAAGCAAGTAACAAATTGCCAATAAAGTTATATTTTGGTGTCTTTCATTGTATAAATTGGGTTTCGCTGCTTTGCGAGATGTTATGCTGGAGAAATGTGTTGCAGAAAATGACGTGTTCAGAGAAAAGTATTTACAATAGTGCTCTCTGGCATTTCCTGTTGCTGAAACATCCTACAAATCTTTCTATTGATGACAGTTTCCACCAACGTAGACACTCCGATGAAACGTGTGCCAGGGATTCTCAAATAAAACCGCGCTTTTAAACTGTCGACAGTCAATATGAGCACTTTTGAAAGGTCTACATTGGTATCTACTTCTCGTCTCTCCGTTTATCGTTGGGGCAGCGGTGGCTGAGCGGTTAGACTGCTCGCCTCCCACCAAGGCAAACCGGGTTCAATCCTCGGCTGGGCCACTCCCATATTTTCCAAATGGGGATCGTGCCGGACGGTGCCGCTGGTGGGATGGGTTTTCTCTGGGATATCCCGTTTCCTCCGCCCTATTGCATTCCGGCGGTGCTCCATTATCACCTCATTTCAACCTCATCAGCTCTCAAGGGCTCATTGTTAAGAGCCGTCCATGTGTAAAATTAACAACGTCGAGGGCCTCCTCAGTTTATTCATGTACCATCCAAGTGAAATTTTGGGATTGTTAGGAATTACTAATGTGCGAATTCGTACTCTTTGTGTATAATACAAGATACATTTGATTCAATAGAAATGCATTTTAACGTTACACTCACAATACGATGTCACATCTTAGAACTGCCAATTGAACTGGAAGCACTGAACAGTGTAAACTGTACCATGTATGCGGTTATTACAGTGACTTTTTTTAAAGATTGATTTCATTAATGCTTCCTCTACCGTGAACAGTATTTAGCAACGCGTTGGTACTGAGTATGTATCCCAATTCCCTTAAAGTATATACATGTCCATACTTCGCCCCACCTGTGACGTCACTAAGTATATACTAGCGCCATCCCAATTCCTAGTATAGTACACACAGTGTCTGTACTTTCCAAGTATACGAAGTTGCTTACTTGCTGGGTGAATTTGCGAACTTGTGGCGGTCGCCATATTTGTTTTCAAACGTCGCGTACATAACCTATGATAGGAACTTTTTGCGGTTCTACTTACCCGCCGTCTTATTGCTCTACGAAGCGACCAATGTTCAACATTATGTCTGCTTTTATAATAACCTATCTGTTACACATGACAAATGCATGACAGTTATTTTTTTTGCAACAACACCATAGACATAAAGGCAACCAAAGACAACCAATGTAGAACACAGAATGTGTATTTGCAGCAAAAACCATAGAGTTGTTACCTCAGAATGACAAAATATGTGTTTACTTTCTAGTAGTTCGTGTTATTTACGCTAGGTTGCGCGACGAGTCAAGTACAGCCAGAAAAAAAAAACCCGTCCTAATAGACAGGGTAAGTACACACAAAGGCAAGTACGAATATGGATATACTTAACAAGTATGTACTAACAATTGAGAAACAGCCTGAAACTCAGAGCAAAAAAAAAAAACAGAACTCGTTATCTTCGTGTATCAGTGACTGTCGAAGATTTATAGTCAACAAGTTCAGCGGTGATAACCATTAAATTACGGCTCAAGTTTTGCGTCGTTGATGCTCGATTCACTGCTCGTAATTAGTACCAAGGTTGTTGATGTTTGTCATTGCCAGTAATTGTTAATATGGAGAGCAGCGATAAAACGTTAAAACGGCGACCTCTGTCGGTAGAAATAAATTGTCACGCTGGTGTTGAACAACTGAATAAATAAAATATATGAAAAAACGTTACAAATTATATTAGTTTTTTTTTTTTTTTGGTGAGGGCATGGGGGACTTTAATTTCTGCCTGAAACGAAGAAACTTAACGCCATAGTGCAATTATCTTACGGGATGTAAAGTAGCTGACGATACAGGCTTTTCCCTATGTCTTCACACTGTTTAAATCAAACGTTTGTAATATCATCACACGTATTTCATATTTTGTTGTTTCCTAAACAAAAACAACCATATATCTTGGTTGACTGAAACGTTCATATATATGTATATATATATATATATATATATATATATATATATATATATATAGCCCACNTATTTATTTCATAATCAATATGCAATTCAAAAAAGAGGGAGTAGGGTAGTATATCGGTAATCGCAAATAATAACTAGTTCTCATCTAAAATGAGTTTTCGAACGTTATTTGAGACGAAAAACGACCATAGTATGTAGATTTGGCAGGTTTCATGGCGGCGTTTCGCATGAACGTGACTTCAAGTGGAGGCCCTATAATTTTATTGGACACGACACTGTAGTAAAGTCCAACGCGTGCTTCTATATTAGTTTCGCATGTATCCTGTTAGTATATTTTGAGATATAGCAGTCTGAAAAACTGTTTTAAGCTATGATGGAGGGCACGAAAATAATGTTTCCAATGTGCGTAGGGTATTAGGAGTATAGTATATTCATGGTTTCTTCACACTTTTTTAATAAAACCTTTGAAATATTACCCGATGTTTGACGCGTTTAGTTATTTCCTAAATACGCCATGTATCACAACCGTTTTATAACTCTGTTAACCTTAAAGTGCATTATTTTTCTTGAAATTAAAGTTTCAATTATATTTTATTTAAAAATTTTAACATTTCATTCATAATAAATATGAATAAATACAGCGAGAACACATGTGCGTTGGTAGCGTCTAGTAAGAAATAGTTCTCATGCGAAGTGTTATTACAACTGAGTGCGCACGAATTCGGTGCGTTGTCCTTTGGTGTAATTTTCAAGAAATATTTAATCTTAGTTTGCACGAGGCGGAGGAATATCCTGGAAGTAGAACTTTGGCAGGGCTTCAGAAAAGTTTGAAGTAATCGTGAATGGTATATATATACCATGCCGCCATCGTCTGGAATGTACTTTATTTTAGTAGGTAAGCATATTGGNCGTAGGGTATTAGGAGTATAGTATATTCATGGTTTCTTCACACTTTTTTAATAAAACCTTTGAAATATTACCCGATGTTTGACGCGTTTAGTTATTTCCTAAATACGCCATGTATCACAACCGTTTTATAACTCTGTTAACCTTAAAGTGCATTATTTTTCTTGAAATTAAAGTTTCAATTATATTTTATTTAAAAATTTTAACATTTCATTTATAATAAATATGAATAAATACAGCGGGAAAACATGTGCGTTGATAGCGTCTAGTAAGAAATAGTTCTCATGCGAAGCGTTATTACAACTGAGTGCGCACCAATTCGGTGCGTTGTCCTTTGGTGTAATTTTCTAGACTTGGTTAAGCTTAGTTTGCACGAGGCGGAGGAATATCCTGGAAGTAGAACTTTGGCAGGGCTTCAGAAAAGTTTCAAGTAATCGTGAATGGATTATATATACCATTCCGCCATCGTCTGGAATGTACTTTATTTTAGTAGGTAAGCATATTGGTGGCATGTTTAATAGTTTCATCAAAAACGCTTTTTTTTTTCAAACATGCTGCAACGCATTTCAAAAGTGAGGTACGCGACTGACCACCTTAAGGCTATATTTTACAATAACTTTTTATTTAATTATCGGAAATAGATTTATTCAAGGATCACATAAATGTAAATATTTGTAGCCATTCGATTATAGTTTTCAAAACATAGCACCGAAAAGTCGGAAATTTCGGAATATGGAAGCCCAAGCTTTTATGCTCCTAAAAGCACATGTCATGTGATTTATATAATATACTAGCTGACCCGGCAAACGTTGTTTTGCCATAAAAAGTATTTATAGTGATTATAGTATCTATAAAAAATTAAGGGTTGGTGGAAGAAGGGTGAAAATTTAGGAGGGTATGTATTTTTTGATGCCACATCATAAAAAAATAAAAAATACAAATTTTGTTCAAACAATAAAAAACAATTGTTTGGGGGTGGCCACCCTTATTGCATAGGGGTGTAAAAAATAGATATAAATCTATTCTCAGACCTACCGAGTATACATAAAAAATTTCATAAAAATCGGTCCAGCCGTTTCGGAGGAGTTCAGTGACTAACACTGTGACGGGAGAATTTTATATATTAGATACCATACATTAATTTAACATTAAGGATATTTAACAATCAGTACTCGGGTACTAGCATTCTGAATATATTTTTTAATAGGTTTTGATGTTTTGCCAACACAATTTTATTCGTTCGAGAGAAAATAATATTAATATTTATTAGTTTATCTATGGCGAGTAAAAATGTGCTTGGAAAAAACGTTAATACATATTTTAAAAGATATTCATGATACCAGTCCCCGAGTACTCGTTGTTAAATAACTTTCATACCAAATTAACTTATTGTGTTATGATATAGATCACATGACATGTGATTTATTTGTCAAAGTTAACTAGGAGCATAGAAACTTGGGCTCCCATATTCCGAAATTTTCGTCTTTTCAGTGCTATATTTTGAAAACTACAATCATCTGACTATACCTATTTACATGTATCTGGTACTTATATAAATATACGCATGCGTCAAGTTACATTAAAGCGGTTCGCCGTTTGTAGTAAGGAAGTTATTCATGCCAGGCGGCTATCAACTGCATTTGCTTGGTTTCATGAGCTGTGCTTCACTGACTGATTTCACAGTCAATTACCAGGCTCCCCCGTGCGAGGTTATCTTCACTAGCCAATAAGGAAGAAATGACTCTCTCGTTCAATGCACGGAGACAGTCGTGAACTAGCGTGCTTCAATGTGGAGTAAACTGCAACCAGATGTACAAATGCATATTAACATTAGGTCGCACACCGTTCAATCTGTTTTTTCACAAACCATTCAGTATGTTTAACGTAAGATGATTGCATTAATTATTAGAATGAAAAGAACGAAAATGTATTTGATACCAAAGTAAAACAAAAACTCCATGTTAATGCTATTGCGTATTGTTTAGAGTTTGAATCTAAATTGATATAATTCCATTAAACAAATAATTAGGTTCGTTTCTTTCAACCTGTGTAGTGCAGTGCAGCTGCAGAGGTAGGGTTGAAAAAAACGACTTTACGGGAGCACAAGTGAATTTTATTACGATGCATTTTGCATTTCGTTATGTTGGAAGCTTAAAAATGACCAAATACAAAATACAAAACATTCAAATACCCACACAGACTAAGTTACTGGAATAAACAAACGTGTATCGTACTTGCAATGATTTTGTTACAAAGCCAGTTGCTGAAATATTCTTGAAATCGGCACTTTCCGGTAACACAATTTTCGTTAAGTAACAATTTCACGTCATATATATTTTTTTTAATTTGAAATTACCCTCTAACAATTTTCTGGTATAATTACTTTTCTTATATTCTAGCATTTCGTGGACATTTAATTTTAGAATCACAATACAACCAAATAATGGTAGCATGTCATGCTGCACAGTTGAATGTCTTGGTATTTCGAAATAAACCTTTCAAAATGCTAAATACGAATTACAAAGAAAACAAAAATGAAACTCGGAACGAATTGGAACACTCGGACCGGTGAGACGAGTGGAAGAACTGTAGTTTGAAACACCAACTCCACATTAACTGTTCAAAACGTAATTATATGAACTAACTTCCCGAATTTCTAAGCAACAAATCATTTCATTTTGAACAACATTGAATTAACAACCACACAAGCAACAATGCTAATAAAAAACCTTGAACACTCGTCAAATTTTCTTTGATTTAAGGGTTACATTCAAACAGTTCCTTTCCGGCATTATATCATCAAAGGAATTTAAGTCATAATTTTATTGTTTACAGTTTCAGAGGTCTGAAACGGGCAGTGATGAGAATGAGGTTTATTTCTGTAACATCGGCAATTAAAAAAAACTAAGATCAACAGCTCACAGAGCACAACTCGTCGGAAATTAGTATCCTGATGATCAGTTGACGGCTGCAATAAGCTAAGAAGCCCTTAAAACCTTTCTTCTCATATCTGGAAATACTTTGGAATTTTTTACCTATAATTTCGAAAATCCGGAAGTATGTGACGGAATTCACGAAGTACATCCCTCTTATGAATTGATTAGAGAACCCCATACTTTTCGTTTAGGGTATTCTTCTTCTTCCTCCACGCTATAAATAAGAATAAATTACATAGGTTGTGAATAGAAAGTCCAGTTTTTTTAAAGAAAATATTTATGTGCGGGCTCGACTTCAATAGCCTACGCCTTTGCGAGAAGACATTTTCTCCCTGAACAGGCGAATCAGAAACAAGTTTCTCCGACAGTGAACGTTCCTGATTCGCTATCAGACAAACCAAGTCACGCGACAGGTGAATTCAGCCAATCACTACAGCGGTTCTGAACTAAAGTGCTTGGAGTAAAACAAGCCTTGGAATCATTTCGCTATAAAAAAAAAGTGGTTTTGGTTGTGAAGCACGACTGCTCATTTCGCTGACCGATTCGGCAAGAAGAACCTGCGTCAAAAGTGATCTGCACTGACTCAGACTTGTCGTGTAACGAGATCCGCATGCCAACCGTCGCTTCGCCACGTCGAGCGAGCAGCCTCCAAATCAAACAACACTTCACGCCTCAGCTGACGCCCGCCCTCTCTATCACAGCGAGGCGGCTTCTGTTAGTTTCACGTATACGGCGAACGTTATCTCACCGCTGCAGGTGCCGCCCGCTTGCGCGGCGGAGAGAGATAATGCACAGTTGTTCCCCGGGCTGTTTGTGCGACCCCCCTCCCCCCGCCCCTCATCTTCCTCTCGAGTGGAGAGATTCCGACTGCTCTCAACAGCAACAGCTGCTCCTAGGACTCGACTTTGACCTGGATGTGATAAAATCCGCCGACAACACCGCGAGAGCATCGCTGTCGGAATTCGTCAGGAAGGTCATGAGCCGGCTCAGCGCTTCAGAACGCGCTCGATCCGCGCTGTTGCCTGGTGTCCCCCTTTGCAAGCTGGCTAGATTCAGCTCGGGAGGACACTGGCTGTGCGAAACCAAACCGCACGCCACCAGTCTGGGCCCTGAGGCCTGGCTGAAGCTGCAGGGTAGTAAACCTGAGCTGTTAATACTCGGGTGTTCTTGACCCGAGGAAAGTACCATTCAAGTCGACCTTGATGGTAGTCGTGCGACACAGGGAGGATGAAAGCGCCCGGAGGCAGGAGCTTTGTAAAAAGTCTCTCTTTGAAGACGGTCGGGTTGTGTGTGTGGCCGCCAGCTTGCGAGCACATACATGAAGCTCCCCCGCTCTGTTCGGTGAATATTCTGGTTTGTCTGATCGCTAGTTGCTAAGGGCACAAATCGGCATCTCCCCGTGGGGTAGAAGACCCTCAGAGTGGAATTTCCCGTACGGTATAACCACAGCTGCTTCGGCAGTTGCGAGCTTGGACCTGTGAAGTCCAATTGTTGTGGCAATTGGATAGAGGGCCATGTTTTCCCTGAGACCTTACTGGTGGTGCCGAACTGTCCAACAGATATGGAATCTTAAGGCTCTGAAAGATGTCTCTTGTTATACCCTAGGGATCAGATACAAGAGGGGAGGAGGTGCGGAGAGCCGGGCATGTTCCGGGAAAACACGCTCTTAACAGCGAGGTCTTGAGATCCGGTGAGGGTGATTTTGAGGTGAGTGTGGAGCAGCGCCGGGAATGAAGGGGGCCGGGGGGAAACGGGAGATCCCCGAGAAAACCCGCCGACCAGAGCCATCGTCCGGCACGGTTCCCGCTGGCGAAAATCCAGGAGCAAACCGGCCGGGGATTGAACCCGGTTCACCTCGGTGGGAAGCGGGCAGTCTAACCTCCCAGTCACCGCGGCCCCTTTCCTGTTCCAGTGACGACGCCTCGCTCTCTCGTCTGTGGCACCGACGATGGATACAACTTTCGTATAGGTCGTTCGCCGTTCACTGAGCAAATTTTCAATCCAACCTTCCAATAATGTCACTGCCCTTACCTGCACGTATTTAAGCAGACACGTTGACAGGCGTGCGTCCGTTGAGGTTCGTAACGCGCGAGGAAGTAGTTCCTTGTCTTAACGTTGATTCAAAAAGTGTTCGGCAAACATTTGTGGATACTGAAATTATTTATTTTGCTTTCAGGTTTTTTTTAATGCTTGTAGGTCCAAGTATAAGCAAATTTGCGAAGACATTTCTTTTCTAATAACTTCGCAGTTTCTCTTCACTGGCGCTTGATTTAAGTGATCAGGCCCACGGCAATGTTAGTTTTACATAATTTTGCTGGAATAATACACTATGTGCACACAAGTACATCGTGAGANATTAAGTAATCAGGCCCACGGCAATGTTAGTTTTACATAATTTTGCTGGAATAATACACTATGTGCACACAAGTAGATCGTGAGCAAGGCTTCCAAAAGTGCTCAGTTTACCGTGAACAGCGTTCAAACTTGTAGCTCGATATGCCTGCTTTATAACACGCACGCTAATCCCTCGGTTTGGGACTACGTACCTCCAAGAGATTTTTCATGTAGATATGGACGAGTGCTCCGCTTACATGTTACTGCACCCCGTCCTTACATGTATGGGAGATATACTGTTCTCTAGCGCCACCTTGCGAGCAATGACGGAAATATGTGCCCTACCCAGAAGAAACCAATATCAAACAAAAACTTATGGGAATAAATCGGTATGCGGGAGTGGCTGCAAACGTTATGGTGCGCTGTGACGACATCCAAGATGGCGGACTGCTCCTGGTTGCCGTACCAGACGCCATGCCCCAAAACTTACCCAGCCTACCTACAGTTTATTACCAAATATATCGACGTTTTATGGAGAACTGTTGGAAACATACGTCATTTTCGTGTATAAAAAAAACTTATTTTTTAATTCCGTCCATCATAAGGGTGGACAGGCCAATGTTACGAACTTGTAAATTCCACAGACGCTCTCGCAGCCAGAAGTCCCTTAGGCCTACGTGAAAAAAAAATTAATAGGAAATGTTGATAGTGTGCAGGAGTGAAGCTAAGAGTCATGAACAAGAGGAAATACGTGTGATAATATGTCCTGCATAAACTTAAAAATCGCCTACTAAGGTTCAAACTCGCGCATTTTCCCCTAAGTATTCCATACCCTTGAACCACCTGGTACCTTCCACTTATTTTTAACAAAAATTCTCAAGCCCTCGATTTGCTGCTGTGTCCAATGGAAGCGCCCAACTCCTCCAACCCGTCCCTGCCAGGGTGCAAATACGGTGCATTTGCATTCTNATTAATAGGAAATGTTGATAGTGTGCAGGAGTGAAGCTAAGAGTCATGAACAAGAGGAAATACGTGTGATAATATGTCCTGCATAAACTTAAAAATCGCCTACTAAGGTTCAAACTCGCGCATTTTCCCCGAAGTATTCCATACCCTTGAACCACCTGGTACCTTCCACTTATTTTTAACAAAAATTCTCAAGCCCTCGATTCGCTGCTGTGTCCAATGGAAGCGCCCAACTCCTCCAACCCGTCCCTGCCAGGGTGCAAATACGGTGCATTTGCATTCTCTTTTTGGGGATTTTCGTAGGCGTGCACGATGTTCTGCTTGCACGAGGCGGGACGGTGCGTAGCGGGAATCCAGAAAATATAACTTCAACAGGGGCTTTAAAAAGTTATGGATAAAGACGAATGTACTATATTTGTCTCTCCTTTCTCTTTCTGTTTTACGCGTGAAGTCGCGTTGGTGCAGGCATGTGTCTCGCACTCTTACAAAGAGGTGGATCAATGGCCAGAGTTTTACTTGGCTCGGTGTGCGATGGTCATACCCGCAGACGTAAGCTTTTATACGTAAAGCTGCGTTCATCCAAACCAGAAAACTCGCTCACAAAATTAAGCATTGCCCCGTGTATGACGTGCTTGGCTATTTCCTAAATATTTCACGTAATACCAGCGTTTTATAATTGTATTTACATAAAAACGCCTTATTTTTGGTTTAATTGAACTTTTACTTTTCTAATGGAAAATATGTGTGTTGGTACTACCTAGTAAGAAATAGTTTTTTGCTAAATATTTTTACACTGAGCACTCATGAATGCGGTGCATTTTCCCTTTGGTTTAATTTTATAGACTCTGTTAAACTTTCTTTGTTTGAGGCTGAGGGATATCCTGTAAGTAGAACTTTAGCAGCGTTTCAAAAATGTTGGAAGTAACCGTGATTGAACTATATCCATTATGTCATTTATAAACACATTATAAGTAGAGGCAAGTGATATTTCGCGAAAATATTTCGAGACAAGATACAGTCCGAAGCACTGTAGGGTCGTCCAGCTTCTTTGATTGGCTAAAAAAAATGTTCTGGCCCGTGTTAACCGTTTGCGCACGAATCACGAAGGTTCAGTGTCGGAGTTACTTAGTCCTGAGTGGCTTGGTCGAAGACGGACACAGCACCAGCAGCCAATGGAGGCATAACAACAGCTGAGGTGTGCATATAGTATTGAATTATACTGTGTGCTCCGATGTTTACGTGAAAAGTCAAAGGCCCTATTTATAGGCATTAATAGAAATAAGAAAAGTAAAATATCAAGCCTTACGGATGACAAGGAGTAATTCTCTTATCAGAGTATCTGAGGTCGAAGTTTTGCGGTGTAAGGCCGTCAGCAAGCTCGCAAAGATTATTCTTCTGATAGGAGAGAAGAAGGGGAAATAAGGAGGAGGGGTGCCGTGTCGCTATCGCAGTTTGGACCACAGTGGTGCCAACTCAGTGGATTCTCCGCCAGATTTGGTAGATTTTAATTCCGACCTAGTGGGCAAAATTCTTAACTATTGGTTAATAAATACCCTTCTGGATTTTTTTTTAACTACCTGCCGAAAGTAATGAATAGTTTTCTCGAAAGGAAAGTATATAACTGTCTGGAACGTCCAAATATGTAATTAAAATATGTGTATGGTGAAGTGGTAAATATTCTAACATATCCGTTTAATGGCTATTCAAGAACTGGTAGCAATGCATCACGACGTGGGTGTTCTTTTTTTTTACATTGTCATTTTTGTTAGTTTTTTATAAGATTTCAACTCCTATGCAAATTTATGTAAATTTAACTATATATGAAAATAGTAAAAATAATGCATTAACATTTTGAGCAGTATGCCCAAGTCCACCTCTGAAGACGGTAGTGCGAGAAGGAAAAACTCACTCTAATATGCTTCCGTTATTTCATTAGTTTTTGTGTTCACCTAACACAAACACTGCAGCACATGAGTTGTAATATTCGTGAGTAAAAAATTAAATTTTTATTCAGTTGTGGAAATGAACATGACGGCCTGCGTATCGTGTTGCATGTGTCACGTCAATGTTAATTGGGACACTGTCAGCTCTTTTAATAACCTTACAAGCAGCCAGCCAATAACGAAACTTGTTAGAGTAGTAAGAATACATGTTGTGATTTTGACCAATAGGATAGTGTTATGTGGAAATGCGCAGACCAGTAGAACTATTTTTTCTGTAGTGGATCGTATATGCGACTCACTTCTAGTTTGTCATTATTTCTCGTGAATACGAGTCGAGCTCAAAAGGTTAAACTGTTATTTTAAGTTGAATTAAAAGTAAAGGTTGATTACGTGAAGGGTGATTAAAAGTTGATTTTCGTGATTTCGTGGATTCTGGTGGATTGTTCTCTGGCGGTCTAGTGTAATGCTTTGCCTAAATGTTGGTAACACTCTGGATGAGTTGGGGGGGAACGGGGGGAGATGCTACTCCCGTACCCAGTTCCAACCACTTGGAGAAGGCTGGTGGGAGAGTCGACGACTCCCATAAGAAGCAAGCGCCTCAGTGTTAACACGAGTTCTGAGACTAACGTGCGCCATGGCGAGCCGCTTCCACGAGACCACGCCCGTGAAGATGAGTGAGGTCGGCGGCTTGAGGGAAGCCGCCCTCCAGGACACGTTCGAAAACAAGCTGGAGCTGATCGCCGGAGGTGAGTGGCAGGTCCTTCCTCAACCCCGAGAGTGGCAGGTCCTTCCTCAACCCCGAGAGTGGCAGGGTCGCCGCGACGTAAGTGTCCTGAGCGTCGGTGAAACGCACACACGCCTCGCGTCCCCTCAGAAGATTTTTTTCTTAGAAATGTACGGATCAATACTTTCAGTGCGCAAACCGCGTGTTATAGTCCGTTCAATGTCACTCGCAACTTTTCTGAAGCCCTGATAAGCTTCTACTACCAGGATATACACACATACAGACACACACACACATATGAACACACATACTACATACATACTCGTACATACACACATACAGACACACACACACATATTAATACACACATAAAGACATACACACACACATACTACATACATACTCGTACATACACACACATACATACACACATAAATACATGCACACACAAATCCATACACACAAACCTATACACATATATATATATACACACACACATATATACGCACATACAAACACACATACACGCATGCATACACACATATGCACACACACATATGCACACACATACTACATGCATACGCACACATACATACACACATGCAAACAAAGCTTAACCAAGTCTAAAAATTACACCAAAAGGATAATACACCGCATTCGTGTGCACTCAGTGTAATAATATTATCCATTCGTACTAGGCATTACCAACACACCTTATTTCTCCCTATTTTTAGTTACATTCATTATAAATATAATATAAATCATTTATAGATAAAATATAAGATAAAGTTAAATTCAACCAAAAATAATATTTTTTTTTTATGTTATCACAAGGTGTAAAACGCTTGTGATACACGACATATCTAGCCAACAACCAAGCACGTTATACGTGGAGTGATTTTTCAAAAGTTTGACTCAAAAAGTGAGAAGATACCGTGAATAGACTTTAACTTTATCCAACCATACGTGCGCAACAGAATATCGGCAGCAGTGTTTTAGCCAGAAATGTCTCATAGGTAGGTGCAGTGATATTTCGTGAAAAGATTTCGGGACAAGCTAGAGTCTAAAGCATTGTAGGGTCGTCCAGCTTCTTTAATTGGCTAAAAATGCTCTGGTCAGTGTTAACCGTTTGAGCACGAATCACGAAGGTTCAGTGTCGGAGTTACTTAGTCCTGAGCGGCTTGGTCAAAGACGGACACGGCACCAGCAGCCAATGGAGGTATAACATCAGATGAGGTGTGTATATAGTATTGAAGTCTACTGTGTGCTCCGATTTTTACGCGAAAAGTCACTGGCTCTACTCATAGGGGGTGGGGCGACTCATGGGAAGGGGCGGGAGGGGGGCAGGTAATAGACTTACATTGACTGAAGTGAAAACAGGGACGACTGCTAGGATAAATTCTCGGAGAAAATTAACTCACAGTATAATATAATAACCTATAGTTAAAAAAATTCCAAAAATATCCAAAAAAAATTTAAAAAAAAAAAACAGATATAAATTTTAAAAAAAATTTAGTTTTGGACAATATGGGGTCCGGAGCCGAAGCCGACATCATGCTCTGTCATTCCGGTATTTCGGCTGCCATGTTATGTCGTCACCCAAAAACCATATTGAATTAAATTGACCTTTAACTTTACCTTGACCCATAACCTTAATTGATCTTAGAACCAAAAAATGCCAAAAATTCTAAAAAAAAATTATATAAACTTTACAACTAATTAAAAAAATTTCAAACAATTTCCAAAAAAATATTTAAAAGTTAATTTTAAAAAAAACTTACATTTATTGAGGTTTCCACAGCACCATGTCCAGTATATGACTGGCCTCACCAGGGATTCGGAGGCTCGCTTTTCGAGGGCAAAACATTGAAGGTCATATTGGTTAAATAAGCATTGGGTGTGTCAGATGAGAAACCTGTATTTGTCATCCAATTAAAAAAAATATTTTTTACTTAAAAATTATTTATTTACTTTTATTTGTACTAAAATTATACTTTGAGTATTGCGAAAAAATTAAAAAACCTTAATTCAGTTACCACATTTCCAGTCCCCTCTTTTGAAGTCTAATTATTATCTGATGTCAGAATATGTAAATTATTCATTGTCTTGACTGTTATGTAGTTATAAGTATGCTACTCGGAATTATTTTTAATATATGTATATCTGACCAGTCTAAGGCCTTCAAAGGAGAAGCAGCCACCTGCCCAAGTCATGTTATAATCATGGAATGGATCAGAATCTGCCATCACTTTTATAATCTTACTTAGCGTTAATTGAAATACCAATAGCACTGGGCCCTTGAGACATGGAATGTACGAGAGCTATAAATAGTCTTATCTCCTGTGCTCTTCTTCAACAACAATCCATAAATCTTTCGCAATCTTTTTATAAATCCGCACCACAATAAGCACTACACATACCAATCAACACGAATCCACACAGGAATTCACATCAATCCGCACACAAATCCAAACCAATCCACATCAATTCACTCCAAATCCACATACCAATCCACTCCAGTTCACACACCAATCTTTCAATTAACACCAATCCTTCGATCAATCCCAATCCTTCTTTCAGTCCCAATCATTCGATCAGTCCTAATCCTTCTATCAATCCGAATCCTTAGATCAATCCCAATCATTCGATCAGTCCCAATCCTTCGGTCAATCCCGATCCTTAGATGAATCCCAATCCTTCGATGAATCCCAAACCTTCGATCAACCCCAATCCTTCGAACGATCGTGCGATCAATCCTTCCGTTTGTCTCCCACCCATATGTATAGAAACTGCATTCGTTCACCCACTGTCTCCAAAACTGTACGTGTCGACAGAATTAATGTTTGTCGACTATTCATTCATTTTTATACTAAAATCTTTATTATAATTATATATGTATATCTTTCCCTTAAAAGTAGAGTGCTTATAGCACCACTTTAAAGTTGCTAGGGAAAAAAGGATGCTACACACAAAAATTAAGAAAAACCAATTATTTTTTAATATTTATCTATTATTATTTTGTGATTACTATTTCAGAAGAAAGCAGTTCATCACATCATCTGATATATCCCCGATCCTTTAGTTTACTAATGATTGAATATATCTCGTTAATGCGGGTGAGATCCCCGCGTTTTTTAAGCTCAATCAAATATATGAGTCTACCAACATGTTCATTCGGGTCTTCGCCAAATACGTTGCCAGTATTCTCGGCGTCTTCTGCCTTCTTCACGTCGCTTGGTGCAGCAAATGTGTTCCAGGGGTGTGTCGGTGCATCGAGAAAATTGCCATCATCGTCTTCATTACAATCACCGTCTTCTTGTTCATTTTCATCAATGCGCTCTTCATGGTCATCTTCATCCTCCTGTATTGTATTCTATATTTGATTTGCTTTTCTTTGCAGCAGGAGTTGTGTGCTCATCAGTATTTAGAAGCCGACGACCGTTTATTTTGAAGTTCGTCGACTTCACGCGAATTTATTGCAAGTGCAAATTCCACACAAACCAACTCTACTGCGCTCATTCCGTCTTTAGCATTAACTGTCTGATCACAATCGACTGTCGAATCGGTACTCATCGATGCAGCAAAAGGTATTGCCGGCAACACTTGCTGACTCCCAGTAGACGAATCCTTGCAGATCTCGGTATGTTCTTTCAAAGTATCGCCTTGCACAAACTGTATGTCACCAATGTCGTAATGCTTCATCGCGCGAAAAGGACTCTTCGCACAGGCCGTTCTCTCATGCCGACGAGCATTTTCACCATAAATGAAAACTCGATCACAGAATCGGCACTGGCAACAACCAGTTAGCGAATGATGCAGGTCACGGCTCCATGATCGTTGAGGTCAAAGGCAGGCCTTCGTATTAGAAATTCATCTTCGTGGTATGACCAGAGAGCGCTTCCAAATCGATGTTCACCTCACGGTGTCAGAACGTCAACTATAATTTTTCTATATAAATGCGTTTCATTTACAGTAAAGAGCCTAGTTTTTAACCACAAAAGGACTTCCGCCATAAAATAAAATAAAAATATGAGAGCACTCTGAGAAAACACATACTCGTTCGCCCCAGAAGAAAACACACAGATAATTATGTATGCATGAATATAGAAATACGAAATTATTTTTAATGAATTGTGTACATAATTATGTATATGTATTTAAATAAAAAATTATGCTTAATTAATGTTATACATAATTATGTGAATGCAAAAATGTGAATATAAAATTAAATTAATGTTATATATTTATACATACATATGCATACATGCATATATAAGAAACTTATTATTATGCAAGTTTTTATGCAGTAAATATACCTACAAAAATTAGTGAAGTTATTTGGTAAGGAAGAATGCATTTGTTTCTTTTTAAAAGTTCTGTGAATATATGAAATATTAATTTTAATATTTTAATGGCTAATGGAGTCCCGTGTTTTTTTTTATTTTAGTCGTTTTATTATGATGATTTGAGTTGTTTTAAGTTTTTTGCGTTATTCAGACATTCCTTTTTGCACACAATTACACTTTACATCACTTTTCATCAGTTTTTGCACAAACAGCTATGTGCTGTTTCACGTTGTTGAGTTTCCGCCATTTTGCTTGAGCCCGTGAATACGGATCATTATAGTAAAACAATTTCTTAGGGTGTATTACAAACAATGGCTCTTGTAGTTTTACAAGCGAGTCATTTTACAAGAGAAATGTTTGTACAGTTACAAACAGTTGTAAAATTACAAACATATTCTCAGCAAACATTACAAAAAATTTTTTACGGTGTGCGTTGTGATTTGGGTACCAACCGGAGGTGGCGGAATAACAGGATTTTAGAACGCAATTTTCGTTCATCTGGCAAGCAAGACGAGACACAAGAAGACATTGAGCTGCTCGGAGATAAACAAGAATCGGTTACGAGGACGCAGGTGAAGATGTGAGGTTGTCGGTATCTGATAACGAGGAAGCGATTGACACACTTGAATGAGCCAAAACTCGTCGAGATAACTTCACAGGTGTGTCATATTACTTATCTGTCAGCCCCCAGATGTCGTGTCACTTGAGGTCCCTAGTGCTACTGTAACGAGAGGGTTGCCAACTTGGTGATTTCATCACCAGATCTGGTGATTCAGATCACGGTGTGGTGACCAAATTTCATATTTGCGACAGGTCGACAAGTTAATGATTTCTGTAAAAAAAAAACTTGTTGCAGATCTGGTGATTAAAAGGAAGACTGGAGATTTTTTTTTATATTAACAAACTTTCGCATTTTTGTGCCTTCGGGATTGTTCATTTTACCAGAATATAGGGTTTACTCCTTGAAGAGAGTACATTAATATGATGAGATGCATATTGCATGTTTAAGTGATTGTGATTATATCTTGCGGGAATAACGAAACGGTTTGACCCTGCCTAAAATGAAAACTACTGGACCGATTTCAATGAAACAAATTTTATTATAATCAACGCATTATATACTAGCTGTGCATGATCAAAAACATGAACATCTCCATAAATTCCAACTAATTTACGAAACAACCATATTTCATCGCCTAATTAAAATTTTACTTTTTTACGTGAATACATAACTGGAGTTTGAGAAATAGAAATAACAGCAGTCTTGACGCATTCTGCGTCCCTATATTTTATTCGCCAGAACACACGCTCTGGCGAAGCTCGCGGGCGTACGACCGCAATAAGGATTAAGGGTTTTGTGAACGTGCCGGCAGAGGGACGCCAGGAGCCTGGCAGCTGCAAAGGCGCGCTACCANAACGTGCCGGCAGAGGGACGCCAGGAGCCTGGCAGCTGCAAAGGCGCGCTACCAAAGGTTTCTGCACGTGCAACTGTTCCTGCACGTGCAGACGACATCCGGAGACAACGGAAGGCACCAGGGCGCGGACACAGCTGCATTTTGCAGCTGCCCAAGGGACACCGAGATCCCACCACCAGCTGCGCCTGTCCCGGGCTTATACCGCAATAAACCATGAGAGCTTTTAGTGGACGTGCGTGCAGAACGGGACAATAAACTTCCAGGCCAGAACCAAGGGACGACGCCACGCCGGCTGCGGACCACACGAGCAGCGGCCACGTGTTTTATGACCCGGAGGGTCGACAAGCACTCCGGACACGTGCAGAGATGGGGCAAGTTGAATATGGTGATGGACGCTACAAAACCACACGAAGGGGGGAGCAACAGGGCAGTCAGTGGAGAGACGTCGAATCAGTCAGTCGCGGATCGAGCAGTCAGTCAGTCAGCCGGAGTCAGTCGAGGATCGAGAATGCATCACGACGTCGACCTCAGTCGGAGGCCGTCAAGCGGGACGTGCGGCGGGAAGCATCCGAGAAAAGTCAGTCAGACTTCGTCAAACGCAGAGTCCTGCGTTGGACCCGGGAAGAAGGAACTTCGAAGCCAGGCGCCGAGACGCCCACCAAGTTCGAGAGCAGTTCCAAGCCACCAGCCGAGGGAATTCAGTGCTGCAGTGTCAGATAAGTAGTTCTACACCAAGTGCGAAGATTCTTCCCCCCCCTCCCCTCACGACGCCAGTCGCGGCGTCAAACCATATGTAGCCTACATAGGAAAAGGGAGGGAGTTTGTCTCTTGAATTCATGTACCAGTTAACCTGTTCAAGCAACAATAAAACTCGATTATGTGAACTCACACAAAGCCAGTGTAATTTANTTCGAGAGCAGTTCCAAGCCGCCAGCCGAGGGAATTCAGCGCTGCAGTGTCAGATAAGTAGTTCTACACCAAGTGGAAGAATCTCCCCCCTCCCCCCACGATGCCAGTCGCGGCGTTAAACCATACGTAGCTTACATAGGAAAAGGGAGGGAGTGTGTCTCTTGAGTTCATGTACCAGTTAACCTGTTCAAGCAACAATAAAACTCGATTATGTGAACTCACACAAAGCCAGTGTAATTTAGTAGTAAATTAGACCAGTAGACAACAGTGTCGATGTATTCCTACGCCCTATCACTGAGGGCTAGCATCAAGTGCTGGCGCCTCACGCCGCAGAGCAGAATCAATACCTACTTCCAAACTTCAGCATTTGGCAGGTATCAGTCTGATTAAAAACAGTTTCATGAACTGCAAAAGTCTTCCAACATATAACAGCACGAATATCGATTTGATTAATATAAGCAACAGAAGTGGCTGTAAAAGTTATTTAAAGTATCCATTTTTAAAGCAGTATATTTTGATAGTACTGCGTGTTTGTACGTACCTATGTATAGCAAATACGTTAATAAAGTATTTCAAATGGGATTTATTTTTTTTTTTTTTCAATTTTTGACATTGGTATGGCAACTATAATGAGCAAAAATATACAATATTTAAAGTTGCAAAAACTAATATTTTACAGGTTTAGTGTAAATTTTATTTTAAGAAGACCGAGATTACAATCCGGTGTTTTTTGCATATTGGTTTAGAGACTTTTCACAAAAAAGTTGGCTACCTTGAACGGAACTGGACGCAGCCAAGTGCTGCAGCGGGTAGCGTTAAGCTGGGTTTACAATAGAAAAATTAAGTGTAAATTATGCGTTATTTCGCGTGCAGAACAACTGATGGTGTGTTTTCTATATGCATTGGTTTCCGATGCTACTTAGCAGGTCGTGTGCGTTGTTGGAAATTCTTAAGCGTTAAGAGAAATAGTTAAATTTTATATCTAAAGTGAAACTTGTGAGCTGGCAACCAATCAGAACAGGTCCTCGGTGTTTTTAACGGGAAATCTTTATTTTGATTAATGTAAGTACAAAACATATAAAGGCGTATGTGTGTGCACATGTTTACGATTGTATTTGTTCACAAAAATAACCTTATCTGATAGATAACGTCGGCTTCGAAGTATGATCTGCTTAAATAAGATTGTGTTATACGAGGTTCGGTTAGGAACAAAAGTAAACATGACAGGCTTGTCGCCTGTTCCCATTGGCTGGAATTAAGAATTAAAACATTCTACGGGAAACTGCAAATACGGAAGACGTGTTTCCATATGCCATATCAGTGCCTACTGCATAATTCTTAACGCATAATTTTATTTATTGTGGACCCAGCTTTAGTAATGGCACGGTCATCTATACTATTAAACATAAACGTTTCCCAAGGTTTCTGTTATACGAGTGTAACGACGACTCAGGTACCGCCACTGTAGAAGACATGGCGGCTTATATGGTCAGAGTTAATGTCCCCCCAGGCACCGACTATAAAGTGCGTGGAGGTTGTGGGTTTGGTAATGAGGTAGACTATTACTGTTGTATTTTGAAGTACGAATATATTGTCTCGTATATATTCACAAATACACAACATCAACACTTGAGAGGTGCGGTACTGTGCTAGTTCGGTTACTCGGATTTACTGGGTGAATTCTTGGTTGAGTGGGGCTTCTGTGACGGTGATTGTCATACTTAACTCAGTGGTGAGTGCTGTCAGCTATGGTGGGCAAGCTCCGGCGGTGTGGTTGGCCTTGG
>NQII01000686.1:454424-504950 GCA_002778355.1 Clitarchus hookeri
AGCTCCGAACAAAGCCTTCCACCACACGTGTTCTCGCTTAATTGTCGGCACGTGGCGCCTTGTAGGGGTGGGAAGGAGAAGAGGGGCGGGGGTAATACCTCGGCACCAATACAGCTCGTCAGTATTTCTTCCGTGGTGCGTATTTTCTGCGTTCAGGCGAACTACACGTGATAATTTGCTGATAACTCGAAAAAGCCCTACACTCCACAGATCTCGCGGTGGGCGAGAGGTGTCCGGGGTGAAGGGGGTGAAGGGGGAAGGCCTACGCTTCAGCTCCACGTGTAACGGAATTTTCCACCTACCTGTGGTCCCACATGCCGTCTCGTAGGCGCCAGCGAAGTGCGCTAGGCGGAGGTGGTGTGAGGGGGTGATGGATGTGAGCCAATATCGTGCTATAATCCCTAAACCGCCACGCGACAAGTGTTTCTCAATAGCTGAGCCACGTTCTGGCACTGGGCCCAGGTATCAGTTACTCAAGGCTGCGAGGTTCTTCTGGACTTTAAACTGCTCTCACACACCAACATTGTCCTTATAGTGTCAAATATACGCAGTTCTATAAGATGGTCTATGATAATTTCTCGGTTATTCACGTCCAGAGAGTGTAAACATTAATTTGGGACGTCCGGTATTTATTATTTATAATTTAGGCAACGAGCAGCAACTCGTAGCCTCGTGTGCTATTTTTATGGCTATTTTTCTCTGCCTGCCGCATCAGAGTTAGTATTGTAATATCGCTCAAATTTAATTTTGAAAGAATGTAAAATTTTTCAACACATATACGAGGGTTATTCGGAAAGTAAGGTCCGAATCGCCGTAGCTAATCGAATGTCGCGCGACAATTGTAATGCGCATGCGCACCGACTCCCGGCATGATCTTGCTCGTCAAACGACGCCATTTGCATTGGTATTGTTTCAGTGTGCTGTTTACAGTGTCAGTTCAAAATGTTTGAAACAATTTATCAGCCCGCCGACTGTGAAACACGGTCAGTGATTCGGTTTTTGACAGCGAGGAACGTTTCAGCAGCGGAAGTTCATCGACAGATAAGTCAAGTGTGTGGCCCCAATGCGATGAGTGACAGCAAAGTGCGTAAGTGGGTGAGAGCTGTCGAGGACGGACGGGAAAAATGCCCATGATGAACCGCGTTCAGGCCGACCATCAGTGATCACAGAAGATTTGGTCAAAGCCGTGCACGGAAAGATTCGTGAAGACCGGCGATTCACAATTTCAACTTTAGCATTGGAATTTCCGAATGTGGGTAGAACAACTTTGCACAAAGTTGTCCCTGAAAATTTGCAATTTCACAAATTGTGCGCACGTTGGGATCCGAGGCTGCTTACTGAGGAACACCAAATAAAAATAATGGCTTGTGCTCTTGATTTTTTTGGACCGATATCATAATGAACGTGATCAATTTTTAGAGAAGATTGTCACAGGGGACGAGACGTGAAAGAAGCAGTTACAGACTGGTTATCCTCACAGGCGGCACGAAAGCTTGTATAACGTTATGACAAATGTTTAAACAAATATGGAAACTATGCAGGAAAATAGAGAAACATGTAAGGAATTAAATAAAAAAGATTTTTTGAAAAAATTTGTGATGGTTTGTGTTTTATACGAAATCGGACCTTACTTTCCGAATAACCCTCGTAAATAAAAATTTTCGTGTTAATACGCAGAAATAGAGAGAGAGAGAGAGAGAGAGAGAGAGAGAGAGAGAGAGAGAGAGATCCTTTATAGTAATGACGCTGGCTATAAGGAACATCAAACAATGGCCAACAGTAATTCTGATTTCAAATAATTTGTCATCCACTGCGGAGAAGATAAAGGTGCTACGAAGAATCAATCCGAGAAACCTTAATTTTAAAAACATAGCTGTAAAATTTTATTTTTCAAAGAATTTTTTAGCGAGGAGGGGGAGGTTTAAGAAAAAAGTCCGAGAAAGACCTTTTTTTTTAAACAAGTAGTCGTTAAAACCCTATTTTTTTTTATTGTAGTCGATCAATAAACTAATCTACGTAAAAGTCTTACGCGCTGACCTGTTGAAGCGGAAATTTAGCAACAGAAACTAAAGTAATTCAAGCATTTGACAAGTGATTGTGTAGAACTACTGTACCAAAAATTTCTCTTTCAGAAGATCTTGATTTTTTTTTCAGTTTCTCATGATACATACCATTATCATATGACATTTGCTTAAATGATATCAGATTGGAAATATAAAGTCACGTCCATAATTAAAAGGACCATTTATAAGAAAATTCATCCCACGCCCACTCTCATTTTTCCTTTCTTTATATACCTAAGAGAATAAGAATATGTATACCAAATTATATTACATACATATGGCCACAACTTAAGGCCATAATAATAACCATATTGGGAGGAGTTTACAAATGGGGCTCCTTGGGCACCCGTTGATGGGCGAAACGGGAGTACCCTGAGAAAATTCGCAGGCCGATAGCAACGTCCACCACAATGGAGCCCAGATCATCATGGCTGGACGCTAGTGAGCTACTGCTCGGCAACTATCGCCGTGTCTTAGACGTAAACAAATGAATACTTGCAATGTTGTAATGCTCACGGACTCAGTATGTGGGAAGTGAAGTATAGGGACTGTGTGTGGTGCTCAGCATACAGACACCACGACGGCCTTCCGTGGGTTCCCCTAGCGGTGCGCGAGGCCGAGAAGGAGCTGCATCTAGAAGACCCAGGGGACCACCAGTACATGTACTCCCTGGGCGACGAGACGTACAGGATGTACGCCAGCCAGCTTGTGCTCGGGCCAGACTCGCCGGCACTCCTGGAGGGCAGGGTAAGTCGCGCCGTCAGTACATACTCAGGCCCCTCCCACCTCGCTGGCACATCTGGAGGCCATGGTAAGTCGCGCCATCAGTACATACACTCAGTTCCCTCCTACCTCGTCGCACACCTGGGCCGCAGGGTGTGCCGGCCTTCGGACCATGAAACCTACTGGCTGGATAGTAAGTAACAAGACGCTGATTGGCGAACGGTGTTCCGGCATGTTGCTGGCAAGTGGTGCCATTTTGCTGGTGTGTGCAGCTGGAGTTCGAGGTACAAGCGGTTCTTTTACATCTGTATTCTCAGGTATTCTCTAGCTGAACCGTCACTGACGAAAACAGCCAATATTCAAGGTGTTGCAAGGATCACTGTGCCAACTTTTATAACAACTTGCACAAAACATGGTAAGACGTCATTTTCGATGCAGAGCAATGGCCGAAATTCAAATCTCACCAGTAGGTATAGAAGTGTGATGAAGCGAACAGTGTACCATATAACCTTCGAAATGAAAACCGATCTCAAAATAATCCCACTGGAACTCTATACAGCTAACAACCTTGTGACAGCTGCTAATCAAAATCAGTTGGTGGCGCCGTATGAATGCTTTTGAAAGATGGCAATGGTGCCCAGAGAAAGTAGACTTGACACGACAACAGTGGAGACAGGTCATCTGGTCTGAATAAAATGTGTTTACATTAATTCCGACTGCCGGGTAGTTTACGTCTGAAGGTCTTTATAAGCCTTTATTTTGGGCTTTCTCTGTCCTACTCGTAAACAAAGAAGAGGAAAGGGAGTAAGGAATATGTGGGATGGGAAGATCATGCCACAGCACTATCTCAGGATACTTGGCGATTATCTCCATTCTGTGTTGCTGTCTGTGATCCTTGACAAAATGTCTGTGTTCCAAGACGACGAAGCTCCCGTTCACTCCTCATCTGGCATCCTCAGTTCCCTGAAATTTTGTGTGGTATTTCGGAGGCCAAAATTTGTGCATTATTTGCACCTCCAGCCATAATTTCTTATCTAGAGACGGCTCTGCAAGAGAAATTGTTGCGGATTCCCTTCATCGTCGTTGGTTACCTGTATTTGTCAGTCGTGTTCCGTATGAAAACTCTAACTCAGTCCAAGTATGACCAACCGCCTTACTAATAAATATTTTGTATTGCGTCACAGCTGTTCGTATTATTTTGTCCACCATCTGTGTATCCTAAGCACAAAGGCATCTACCAGACATCGGTACAGGAACGTTTTCTGGTTTTAAACATCTTGTATAATCCATTCACGGTTACTTCACGCTTTTCTGAAGCCCTGCTTGAGTTCTACTTCCAGGATATTCCTACGCCCCATGCAAGCTAAGCTCAACTAAGTCTAGAAAATTACACCCAAGGACAACGCACCGAATTCGTGCGCGCTCAGTGGTAATTATGTTTTGCATGAGAACTATATCTTACTAAGTGCTACCAACACACAGGTTTTCCGACTGTTTTATTCATATTTATTGTAAACGAAGTATTATAATTTGTAAATAAAATACACGTTTAACCTAAATTTAACGAAAAATAAGATAATTTCATTTTGCCAGAGGTATAAAACGCTGATGATAAAGGGCATATTTAGGAAATAACCGAACACGTCATACATGGGGTTATATTTCAAAGGTTTGATTCAAAAAGTGTGAATAAACCGCGAATAGACTATAGACTAGACTCCACTGTCCTGTGTATTTTCGAGCCTCAGCTCTGGTCATTGGCAGCTCTCAGATCAGGTGGCACGGGATTCGGTGCTCATTCCCATTTAGGTCGGTTATTGGCTCGTAGTTAGAGCCACGGTGTCTAGAGGTTAGACTACTTCCCTCCAACCTAGGCGAACCGGGTTCGATTCCCGGCAGGGTTGCCCCCAGATTTTCGTATTTGGGAATCGTGCCAGACGATGCCGCTGGTCGGCGGGTTTTCTCGGGGATATTCCGTTTACCCCGCCCTTTCATTCCCTACTCACCTCTCTTCCCTCTCGTCCGCTCTCAAGACCTCGATGTCAAGAGCCGCCTAAATATCTTAACTTCACGGCTTAGAGTCCACCTGGGCGTGTCTAATGAACTCCGATCCAATTGCAAACACAACAGAAATCCACATGCATTCCAAGTATATCTTGTCCCAAAATGAATTCGTGAAATTTCCAGTCTCGACTCATGCATACGTCTACATACTGTGCATAAAACATATCGTATGCACAGATCTATGCCTATATACGCTCGACCTTTCCGCGTGTGTTGGTTTCGAAAAATTCAGTCAGCAAAATAGACTGCCATTTTACCTGTATCCCCTACTACAGCATTGGAAATATTGACAACTGTACACCGATGTTGATACTACGAGAAGGCAAAGTATGCCGATCGAGAGACAAACATTGGTTCGAGAAATGTGACGAACAACTCAAACGAAACGGTAGCTTACTTGTGTATATGAAAATCATTTAAAGGTTCTGTTCCACCGGTAGCGACGTAATATGTGACAACTTCCAAATTATATGAAAGTAAAAAAAGGAAATTATAAAAACTATTAATATTTGTTTCATAAAATGCTATTTCAATGCACGGCAAATGGCATTAAAATGGTCGTACATCTTGATGTGAACGAATAAAACATTTCTTGTTCGCCCTGTCTGTGTGGCTGGCACATTGCTGCTGTCTGTTCGCTTTTTTTACTGGATGTTAAAGCAGTAACTTAACATAGCTGTGGCAAAGAGAAGACGGATTTTGTTGCCTCGAGACAAGTACTGCAAGTGTCGAAGGATTTCTCGGTTTGCTGTTCTCGAAGCGGTCAGAAGTACAAGTTTCTGATTTACAGCAGCTGAGAAGTCTGGTTTTTTTTTTGTAGCTTTGCATAGCTTCGTATTAACGGCAGGCGGTTGAGAGCTATGTATTCCGCAGTCATGATTTGATTCTACCATGATCGTACATAAGACTATTGTGTCCCCGGAGACCCATACACCTACTACTAACAATGAACAAAAAATATTCAATTGGTTTTTAAAACGCTACTGTTTTAGAGGAATTCGCCAGCATTTATTGAAGAAGAATTAAGTTAGATATACAGAGCAGACTCGAGGGTTTTTTGTTGACGTTTTACTATATAGGTTGTTTTCAAACTCTCTGCTGAATTTTAAACTACATAAATTGCGGACAGAGGAAAAAGCAATTTCCCAGAAAACCTGCGTCCGGTAAGGCCATCGCGTATTACTCGAGACCTGAAAAATTCGCGAGTTCAATGACCTGTACGCTGTACTCCATTTTCGTATGCAAAATCATGCAGATATTACTGTTCATTGGTTGCTTGTTGT
Organism: Clitarchus hookeri; assembly: GCA_002778355.1. Taxonomy (NCBI): domain Eukaryota; kingdom Metazoa; phylum Arthropoda; class Insecta; order Phasmatodea; family Phasmatidae; genus Clitarchus; species Clitarchus hookeri. The sequence goes on from NQII01000686.1 coordinate 460,558, forward strand.
ATTAGCGGAATACGGTGATTCGGACTGCATTTTACTGTGTATTTATTATTGGCTCAGAGTTGTCCAGGAGGTGTAAACTAATGGGTGGACCAATAGCATTAGCAAAACCAACGTACGCGGTTTTGAATTCTAGCTTGTCCCGAAATGAAAACGCGAATTTTTCCGGTCTCTACGTATTACGAAATAGAAATCAATAAAGGGACAGCAACGCCGGGATTATGCAGTTAACAGTACGTACATGAAAATAAATTGCCTATCAACGGGCGTACAAATCAAACGCATGCTGGTTGGAGCGCCTTATGATATGCAACATGTCGTGCACGTAAGTACTGACAGCTCCTGTTTTTTCCGCGCTGTTGCTTCGCCGTTATAATGTACGATAAACTTTCCTGATGTAACTGTACTGGAATTTCGTGTCTCTCCCAGGAAACAGCTACAGTGCGTTCAGTTTAAGCAGAATGTTTCGAAGTAATCTCATTTTGTGCTTCTTTTGGTTACCAACCTGCAGGAGTTTAATTTCTTATACACATAATAACATATGTGCATTCCTCGAAAACAGCGGGGGTTTATAGAAATAACATCTTCCTTAACTTTGACATGGAAAGCAAATTACCCATAGTTGCTTCCACATCAAAAATCTTTATGCTATTTTCCATCGCCTTAGCAACGCTTCCTAACGGCCTACGTGACATTGAGGCGTTGTAGGTGTTGTGTGGTTGTTGCAGGTGGTGTGGTTGTTGCAGGTGGTGTGGTTGTTGCAGGTGGTGTGGTTGTTGCAGGTGGTGTACTTGTTGCAGGTGGTGTTCTTGTTGCAGGTGGTGTACTTGTCACAGGTGGTGTGCTTGTTGCAGGTGGTGTGCTTGTTGCAGGTGGTGTGCTTGTTGCAGGTGGTGTGCTTGTTGCAGGTAGTGTGCTTGTCACAGACGGTGTGCTTGTTGCAGACGGTGTGCTTGTTGCAGGTGGTGTGCGCTCAGTCACTCGGAGGCGGCGGTGCCATCAGCATGGGAGCGAGGTACCTCTCCCAGAATCTCAAGTACACTACCGTCTACTTCTCTTCGCCCACGTGGTGTGAGTACGCACGTCTCTTGTGCTCGTCCTGCGAGGAAAACAGAACCGCGAAAGAATGCCTCCTGATACATAAATTGTAACTAATTAAAAAATGCAATACTTCACGGTCCAACTATACCATATGGAGTTGTAATATTTATTAACGTCGACCCGCGGTTTCCTCGCAAAATATTTGATCAAACTTTTGAAAGACCACCCCGCGTATGACGTACTTGGTTGTTTCCTACAAATGCCGTTTAACACAAAATTTAGCTAACATAAAAGTACCTTATTTCTAGTTACATTAAATATTTAATTATATCTTATTTTATAATTGCATTTCATTTGTAATTAATCTGAATGAAAACTGGGAGAAAATAGATGCGTTTGTAAAGCTTAGTAAGAAATGGTACCCTTGCAGAACATTATTGCACTAAGTGGGGACGAATGCGTTGCGCTGTCCTATTGGTGTAGTTTCCTAGAGTCTGGTAAGCTTCGTTTGCATGNACTACCGTCTACTTCTCTTCGCCCACGTGGTGTGAGTACGCACGTCTCTTGTGCTCGTCCTGCGAGGAAAACAGACCCGCGAGAGAATGCTTCCGGATACATAAATTGTGACTAATTAAAAAATGCAACACTTCCGAGTCGAACTATACCACATGGAGTTGTAATATTTATTAACGTCGACCCGCGGTTCCCTCGCAAAATTTTTGATCAAACTTTTGAAAGACCACCCCGTGTACGACGTACTTGGTTGTTTCCTAAATATGCCGTTTAACACAAAATTTAGCTAACATAAAAGTACCTTATTTCTAGTTACATTAAATATTTAATTATATCTTATTTTATAATTGCATTTCATTTGTAATTAATCTGAATTAAAACTGGGAGAAAATAGATGCGTTTGTAAAGCTTAGTAAGAAATGGTACCCTTGCAGAACATTATTGCACTAAGTGGGGACGAATGCGTTGCGCTGTCCTATTGGTGTAGTTTCCTAGAGTCTGGTAAGCTTCGTTTGCATGAGGCGGAGGAATATACTGGAAGTAGAACTTTAGCAGGACTTCAAAAAAGTGTAAAGTAACCGCGAATGGACTATATATTTAATTTCCTTTGTGTCCACGGAATCAAAGTGGTAGCTTTAGGATTTATAGGGATGCTCACGGTAAACTGAGCACTTTTGAAAGCCCTGGTTAACATCTACTTGTACGTACGTTGTGCATACTTCCACCGTATGGACCATTAACACTGTCATGGGACCGATCACTTTATATTATTAGAAAAGTAAATATTTCACAAATCTGCGCTTTCTTACACTTGTACGCATTAAAAAAAGTAGAAAGTAAAAAAAAAAAATTTCAGTATTTACACATGGTTAGCTATAACTTTTAATTCAACGCTAAGATGTGGAACTACTTTCCCTCCGTCGTTGCCAACTTAACTGGGCACATACCAGTCAGTTTTCCCGTTGAAATACACGCAGGTAAGGGCAGTGGCATTTTTCAAGTGTTGATTTTCAAAAGTGCTCACGTTACCGTGTACAGCCTTTACCTTTAAAAATATCACGTATGGCGTATGTGTTAAGTTTTCTAATCGAAACTGTCTCAGAATTTAGTTCTGTGAATATCTCTGGGAATGCTAACCTTACGTATGGCGGAAGAATGCAAACGTCAAACATACAAAAGTGGTTATTTTACAGCAAATAACGTACAATATGTAAATTAATTTGAATTATAAAATTATTAGAGAGACCATGTTTTACTATTACCCAAATCTTATTGAAACGGGCATTAATCAGAAAAATCGAGTAACATTGGCAACCAATCAAACAATACGTTTTTTTCGTATTATTATGCCGATGAGATAAAAAAAACACACTTCTATTTAGCTGCAACCGTACGAGATGGTTCTGAGGTGGGGATATATAAAACAATTTAACAGGAGTAATTGTAACGATAACGTACGGCTTCACTAGACCGCAAAAGGAAAAAAAAAACAGAGATTGCCATACCTTTTGATTTTATAGTATTCGCGAAACTTTATGCTTGCTCTAGGGTAAGGGTCAGAGATCTTTTCTCCATTAACGATGAACCGGCGTTCGATTCCCGACGCGCTCACGCCCGAATTTTTGCATGTGTGAAACATGGCGGACGTTGCCGTTGGCCTGTGGGTTTTTTTCTGGGTACTCCCTTTCCCCTCTTACGCTGTGCTTCGTCGCAGCTACATCTCCGCCTCATTTCACAATAACAAACGACGGAGACCTCAATTGTTGAAGCGTCGGCCAAATTGCTCTCACTGCCTTAACTGTTATCAATAACTTTCGATAATTACAAAAGTGCGTTCTCATTTGCAATAACTAACAATTTTACGTCCTTAATTTAATATACTTTTTTTTTAATACCGTGCCGAAAATTTTGTATTTTCTGGTCATTACAAATTGTAAATGGTAATGAAGAACATGCACTTTTTATTTTTAACCATTTACAGTTTCGCTGTCAAAATGTGTTCTTGAAATATGCCCTGCCAAAATTTATTGTATTTTGTAGGGACCAGAAAATTGCATGTTGATGAAACAGTTAATGGATAGGAAAAATATGTCAGCTTACGAATAATTTTGTAGTCACTATAAAATATTTTGTCAAGACACAGCCTACCGGGGTATTTAAATCTATTTTAGACGTAATATTTTATAGTTATGAATTTATTTAGAAAAGGTAATTTGAAAGGTAATTTGCATATCTGGTTCGTTCAACTCAGACTCTAAATAATTGCTCTGACCATGTGTATGTAATAGCGTAGAAACTATAGTACTAAAATCAGGCCCTAGTATGGACAGAAAACCAAAAAATATAAATCTATGAATTAAAGCCTTATTAGAAGTGTAATTTTAAATTTTAAATTTTAAATTAAGTGATTTTATTTTGTAAACCTTTGGCGACATTATGATTCTAACCATTTTACAGTGTCGCTTGTTCAACATTTGGGTCAGTGGTAATTTTCATGCCTGAATGAGGACATAGAACGTGTGAAAATAAGAAAATAAGAAGATCTTTCCACAATTTCCCAATCGCATAAGACAACAGATATTGCTATATGTATATTTTCTAACTACTGATGAATTTCTAGACTCTTATAAGTAGCCTAGTAGTGATATATGTTATATGATTGTATGTACCCAACATCATTATTAAGTAGTATATCTCGTGTGCTATGTTTTATTTTGTGTATTCGTGCAAACGATTTGATATTAGTAGACACCTGAAAAAAACTCGCGGATTCATTTCGAGACAAGCTGGAATTCAAAACACGCGTGTTAATAAAACGTCAACCATTGGTCCACGCGGTGTTCGACACCTCCTGGAGAAGGCTGGCCCAATCTTCGCCTTACGCTGTGACGGCAGACAACCAACGTGCAGTTGATGTCGGCGTATCTGCACGTAAGACTATAGAATCTGGCCTGCAGGTCGTTGAACTCGCGAATTTCTCAGGTCTCTTAGATATTAGGTGTTCCGTTGTGAGGGTTCAATTTTGACAAGTTGTGTATGTTCTGATGGCTTCTTAAAATAAATAAAACGTACTGTACGTGTTTCCTGCTGCGTGGAGCGTTGCGCGTAAAATAAAGGGGACTGGGAACTGTCGCAGTTAACCATGCGCCGCTGTTCATGACGAGCGGCTTCAGCGAGGTGAGGCACTACCGCTACTGGAGCGACTCGAGGAGGGGCCTGGACTTCGAGGGGATGATCCAGGACCTGCGGGACGCGCCCCAGGACTCGGTGGTCGTGCTGCAGGGGTGCGCGCACAACCCCACCGGCATGGACCTCAGCCGAGAGCAGTGGCGCCGGGTCGCTGACGTCGTGCAGGTAGGTCGCTCGCCTCCCCGGCGTCGCCTCTCCTCGACGGCGTGTGCATCCGTCCGTCGACGGTCGCCGACAACTTTCCCGTAGCCCTGCACAAACTAAGCTTAACCAAGTCTACGAAATTATACCTAAGGGACAACACGCCACATTCGTGCGAAATCAGTTTATTAATGTTTTTGCACGAGAACTATTTCTTACCAGGCGTGACCAACGTACTTGTAATAATTACTATTATTGAATTTAATTTCAAATTAAGTAATCCTGTTGATTAATCAAAAATATAAAATAAATTAGTTTTTTATTTTCAATTAATTTTAAATTCTTTATATATTTTTATATTGTATTTAATATTTGATTCTTTATTAAAGTAAATGTTTATAATAAATATTATAATAAAATATAAATATATTAATGTTCATTTTATATGGGATATTTGTGGAATTAGAATTGATTGATAATCAATCATTTTAATACGACATATTAATGTTATTTTTTTAACTAAATTTCTCATCAAAAGTAGTTGCTAATTACTATAAAGTGGTTTAAGAGACCAATACCTGCTTTCAGTCATTTGATGACTTTATTGTTCATTTGTCCATATTAACTACAAATAAAAGATTATAATTTATAGATTAAATATAATTAAGAGTTCAATTTAACCAAACGTAACCATTTTTCATATTAACAGAAGTACAAAAGTTTTTGATGCATGACATATTTAGGAAACATCCAAACACACAATGGCTAGGGGCAGTGATATTTCGCGAAAAGATTTCGAGACAAGATACAGTCCAAAGCACTGTAGGGTCGTCCAGCTTCTTTGATTGGCTGAAAAATGTTATGGCCCGTGTCAACAGTTTGCGCACGAATCACGAAGGTTCAGTGTCGGAGTTACTTGGCCCTGAGTGGCTTGGTCACAGACGGACACGGCACCAGCAGCCAATGGAGGTATAACAACAGCTGAGGTATTGAAGTCTACTGTGTGCTCCGATTTTTACGCGAATAGTCACTAGCCCTAACCATGGATGAAGTAATTTTTCGAAGATTTGATTCGAAAAGTGTGAAGAAATCGTGAATGGACTATGGAATCCTCTAAAAATCCTTTCGTTCACTTCTCTACTCCATCTCACTCTAAGGCCGTGTCTCCATGACGATGTTACAGAGAACGATCTTTGGTCCTCCCAATTCGTCTGAGAGAGAGAGAGAGTGAGAGCACTGAAAGAGCATGAAATCGTGCTCTCTCGCACTCTCTGACCACGCGCTGTATTTGTTTACAACGTTTCGGCGTTTTAATGATGTTATAGTAGTTTTAGGGCCCAAAACCTTGACTCTAAAAACCTGTAGGTGAATAAGTGTAACTGGTTTAGTCATCGAAATAGCTTACATAATATACAGGATGATTCTAAAATCATGGGACAAACATTGAGGGGTGGTAGAGCTCACTAAAACCAACAATTATTGCATAGGAATATTGGCGGAAGTGACGCGTTGAGGCACAAACACAAAAACATAACACACGAAATGCAACACATTGTTTATTTACAACGTCGCCGCTAAATGTCTTTTTACAGCAATGTTTATAATAATTGCTCAANAAATGCAACACATTGTTTATTTACAACGTCGCCGCTAAATGTCTTTTTACAGCAATGTTTATAATAATTGCTCAATATTGCTACCACCGACAGTAATGCAAGCTTGGTAGCGTCGGTGGAGTGATTTGCGAACAGATTCAAATACGCCGGGTATTTCACGCACGCCACCATTGTCAGCCAATCACGCCATATGTAGAGGTCGCCAAGCATGCGTGACTGTTGGTGGATGCATTTCCAACAACTGTTTTAACATTTTCTGTACGGAATCACTCGTTAAGTATGCTGCTAATGAACATTTTATTTTTCCGTTAATGTGTTATGTTTTTGTGTTTGTGCCTCAACGCNTTTCTCTATGATGTCTGTCCCCTTCCTTTTCACGTCTTAACATAAACTTATTGCAATAAAATTTTGTATGATATATGAGGTCTCTAACAATTTATACGACGCATTATATATATATATATATAATAATTGTTTATTTTAGTGAGCTCTACCACCCCTTAATGTTTGTCCCATGATTATAGAATCATCCTGTATATTTATACATAAACAGTACTAGATAAAAATTCCTGAAAAAGTGCGTCGGTTTTACCATTCTTTTGTCGTCTTTTGCATATCACGCACGTACAATTGCTATAACTCGACGAAAATGTATTAAAACAAAGAATAATAGTTTTTCGTGTCATAACAGTTATTCCGGTAGTACTGTAATTATTTGTGTTTGTCAAACTTTTTGAACACATATCAAGTACTTCCCATAGATGAGCTATGACCATGATTTTAGCTTATCACGAATTTCGCGCCTTTTGGTATCATCTGTCTGAGAGTGGTTGTCTCAATTCACAGAAAGAGAGAACGCGAGAAAGCGCGAAGTGCTCTCGCCAGGTTGTGCGAAAGAGTGATCTCTCGGATGAGTACTCTTTTAAATTGAGACACGGCCTACAGATTGCAGTAAAGAGTTAAGGGCGCGCTCTTTTGTCAGATAGCTACCGCTTATCAACTGTCAAGAAGTTATGCTGTGTTGAAAGAATAACTATATACATTTTTTTTAATGTGCAACAGAAATTACTACATTCTACGGTAGTGTATAAATATAAAATTGTTTGATTGGCTACCAACTGCAATAAAAGGGGAGGGGGGGAAAAGACACTATATGAAGAAACCAATTTGACATTTTTCAGAACGGAACTATTTGACTAAGTTCTTTTTTTCGATTGACAGCTTTGAGGTTACTGATCAGCAGTAAACAATTCACGAACACCAACAGGGTACAACCGATGGCCTCAGTGGCGGAAAACTCGTTAGCAGTGCTAGCAGTTAGAAATAATGGCGTCTGCCATGTCACTATAGCAACGAATGTCTTTTTCTGTGGTAAGATCATTTTGTAAAAATTATAAGCCTACCACGGACAGTATAATTCAGCTGAAAATAATTAAATCCTTAGCCATCCTTACTCTCTACACATCCTCTGCAGATAACAACAATGTTACAGTGATGTTTCGTGATTAAAATTATCGTTCACCGCCGCCATTTTCGGTCGTCTGCTACCGCCGATATCGTCTGTCGTCCTGTACACCAGTGGTCGCAGCAGTAGGTGTAGCCTCCAACCTAGATGCCAAAACACCTTTCGCTAGTGATTAATCGGCAGCGTCAGTAAATAAATGAACACGCCAGTAATCTCAGCAGCTGACAGTAACAAATGGAATGTATATTTGTTATTAAACCGAACCATGTAAGCAATGACGATTGTCCAGGGAGTAGGAGAATTCCATGCCTAGCAAAAGTTCTCTTAAATGCCTGATACTATCCTCGTGAGCAATTAATTGGTATGCTCAACCAGCGCAGAGCATGCTTTGCTAATGCATCATTTGATAATACAATAAAGCCATACTGTGGCTAGATGGTGTCCTGCCATACTGAGACCAACAAACAGAAACACTTGTGGTCCGTCCGGCACCGGAGTGTCTCTGAGTAGGAGATTGTGCCAGCCCATAACTAGAAATAGGCTTACCTTCCGATCATCTCCAGTACCAGAACATGGACACACTCGCCTTTCACCCGTCCTCACACAAGAAGCGAGAGGTGTTCTTGGATGTCCTCCCTATCATCTCTGGTACCAGAACATGGACACACTCGCCTTTCACCCGTCCTCACACAAGAAGCGAGAGGTATTCTTGGGTATCACATGGTCTCTCCTCTCGTTGCAGGAGAGGAAGCTGCTGCCGTTCCTCGACAACGCCTACCAGGGATTCGCCTCGGGTGACCTGGACGCAGATGCGTGGCAGGTGAGGCACTTCGTGGAGCGCGGCATCGAGCTCCTCTACGCCCAGTCCTTCTCCAAGAACATGGGACTCTACGGTGAGCATCGCGAACTTCGATGAAAGCGTGATTGACAGAGGGACCTCGATAGTTGTCGATCTACTAACGTGACGATCCGGTTTCGATCACCGGTGGGTCCGAGTCTGGGATTTTTCGCCCTAGAGGAGATGTGTCTGACATTTCCGAAGACTGGTGAATTTTTATCGGGGTACTCATCTCCCTCCGCCAATGTACTACGTCGCCGTTCACCAACACTGCTTCCCATCTCGTCTCTTCTCCAGGCTCCGCTAAGCATCAGACTCTCTCATTTTATCAATGCTGACGTTGCCTTAAAAAACGAACAGAACATGTGGATGTTGCTCTGTTGGGTGTACTCTTCAACTCCTGCATAATGAAAGATCACGCCGCAGTTTCCTTACATTAATCTTTCGTCAGAATCTTCTTACCAGGGCATGTGTTAATATCGGAGACAATACAAATACTTTGTAGCGATGGAGGTGGGTAAGAACGTGACTAGCTTTCCCTCCTAAATGATTTCGTAGTTTATGAGCAACTCATCGGCGCCCAAACCATTCAGCACTCGCGTTAATGCCACTATCTGTAGTCGTTAGCCATGTAATGCAGAGCTAGATATTTTTAACTTATTTAATATCTGGTGACGAGCTAGACTTCTCAACACTTCTGAAAGTGAACCATGTTTTCACACGCCCTAAAGAAATTTCCGACCAATATTCTACACCAAAAAAAAAATTGATAGTGTATTGTTTCCCGTGTTTAGTTTCAAAAATTTTAGGATTAATGAAGAGTTTTGCCATTGGCTAAGCTCTAAATCTGAATTAGTGCTATCAATGTGCGAAAAACAAATCACTAAACATTAGATAAAAAGCTATCAGCAGATGATAAATCAACTGAATGGAAGGGTAAACAGTGCACTAAAGCAATGACTAAAGATGATGTAGACTGAAATTAATATTCTGTGCTTGTCCCCAACATTTGCTTACTAATATCATAAGAACTGAATTACAGCACCATATTTTCATTGCAGCGAAGTCAGTAAAAATTTACTAACATCTTAAAGTACTCATTATGTAAACACTGCGCTAATCTTAGCTGAAAAAAAAACGTAGTTCTGACAACTTTAATGGGGGGAAAAAAATTGTTACAGGGAAGCTGGAATAATAATTCAACCCCACACATTACATATGCAATTGAGTAATGGGGTTCACTGGAGTTAATCTGGAATCGCCATAAATACAGAGAAATTCAGCTGCTACATAAAATCAGAAAGCAGACAATTTTTTTCCAGTGAAGCACTTTCTACTGACTTCACTCGTGTTGAGGCATTTTTGCTATCTGAGATAAACTGATAACTCTTTCCGCATACGCACTGAAGACATATACTAAGACTCTTTCGCTGCTTCGTTTAAGAATGTGTACATTATGATTGTAACGTATATATGAATACATCTCCTTCGCTACTTGTTTCAGCTTAAAAAAAAAATCATACCCTTACCTAATGCAGTGAGAATCTAAATAGACTTATTTTGCTAACCAGAAGAATTACTTAAATATTTTGCTAAACTTGTTGAACCACTTATTGTATCACTGGTAGCTGCCACATCTGCCCAGGAGAATTCTATATGGGTCATAACAGCACAAACAGATCAGATTAATGCTCATTTGCTATGAAGTTGATAGTGCAAAATCTGAGTGATTTGTAACTTTGTTCACAGTTCAACAACTCTTCAATATTTAATGTAATCGATTCGAAAATGTTAAACAATATTTCTCTGTACTACATCACAGATGCTGCAGATATTGTTCTTGAGCATGCCGTAAACTGGGCTATTCTTGCACTTGCTGAGGTAACATTGCAGGCCTTCCACTGAGAATTTTTTTGTTTTTCTTCCATCTGGTGAAGGGGTAGCAAACATTACCTGGGTAGACGACATCAAACTTCAACCACCTAGTTACAATTCTCTGCTCCTTCGCCAAGCGGCACCCGAACAAACAGTTTCGAGAGAGAGAGAGAGAGAGTGCAGAGATAGCTAATGTTCGCAGAACTGAACGTATTCTCCTTGGGCAGAGAGATCAGTGGGTTCTGGAACTGGGTGTATTCTCCTTGGGCAAAGAGATCAGTGGGTTCTGAAACTGGGAGTATTTTCCTTGGGCAGAGAGATCAGTGGGTTCTGGAACTGGGTGTATTCTCCTTGGGCAGAGAGATCAGTGGGTTCTGGAACTGGGTGTATTCTCCTTGGGCAGAGAGATCAGTGGGTTCTGGAACTGGGTGTATTCTCCTTGGGCAGAGAGATCAGTGGGTTCTGGAACTGGGTGTATTCTCCTTGGGCAGAGAGATCAGCGGGCTCTGGCGGTGTTTCAGACGAACGAGTCGGCTCCCTGATCATCGTCGCGAACGACGCGGCCTGCACCTCCGACATCGCCGCGCGGTTGGAGAACCTCGAGCGGTCCATGTACGTCGCCATGCCGCGACACGGCTGCGACATCGTCGTCAAGCTGCTTCAGAGCGACAAGCTGCGCACGCTGTGGTGAGTGGAATACCAGTCGAGCGAATTTCACCCTTATCCGGTAGTCTTAGTCTGTTCGCGGTTCATTTCAACTCTTACGAAGTTCTGTTTAATTTCTACTTTCGGGTCGTACGCTACGTATCATTCCGCCAACATGTTCAAACACAAAAATAACAAGGGGAGAACGCACCACATTCGTGCGCTGGGTAAAAAAAAAATACATAAAAAATATATATATATATATACATATAAATGTATTTTTACCCATTTTTACCTGGAAACGTAAATATGTCGGCGAGAAAGGTTTACTTTATAAATAACTTAACAAAACTCAATTTCAGTACATTTTTACGTAAGAACTATTTCTTGCTAGCCATTATCAAAATACCTTCTTTCTCTGGTTTTTAGTGAATGCTGGACATTAAAAAAAATTATATGATTTACAAACAAAATAAGTGAAGGTTTTATTTAACCAAAAAACGATGCACTTTAGTGTTAATGGAAGTATAAAACACTTGTGATACATGTTTTTTTGTAGGAGACTACCAAAAAATGTCACACAAGGTCAACAAATTAAACGGGCTGGGGATTTGTTTATACGCAAGTAGTATGTTTTGTTGGTTTTTGTTGGTTCACGGTCAACAAGAACTTTTGAAAACCCTGCTCGGCTCTCTTTTTTCAGGACACTTTTTATCCTTCCTCTATATCTAACAATGTTGGTCTAAAAACGAATACTTTGATAAAATGAACTGGTTTGGTGCCAAACACGCAAAAAATATGTTCGCATAAACGGGACAGATAGCACTAGAACAAGTCGACGAAAACAAACAAAGCAACGAGAATACCAGCAGTCGTTCAAACATCGACAGTAAGCAACATAATAAACATAGGAATTGTAAAACAGGAAACAAACACAACAGAGAATTAAAAGATAAATAGTCCAAGTTACAAAAAAAAATCGAAATAACGATTACAAAATGGCGACCACAATAAAAAGTGGACTATAACAACAGCAGTAAATAATTACGGCGTGAACAATAATCAAGGAAACATTAATACAGAAAATTAAATCAGGAGAAGGAAACATACAATATTGGTGCGAAGAAAACGCAAAACAAGAGAAGCGAAATTCATATCATGCAACTCTATGCTTCACAAAGTAATTTTCAATACGAATACGAACATATGTAACAGACGGTGCAATACAAATGTCCGCTATTTTTCGAAGCCNTTTTTTTTTTTTTTTTTTTTTTTTTTTTTTTTTTTTAGTTGAGTCACTGAATGCTTACACAGTTGCAGTAGTAATTTGTTCGTGGTGTCCTAATCATGTCAAAATTTTTTTGTCATGTTTGACAATAGACACAGTCCACATAAACAGTCCAACTAATCCAACCGTATCACTACCACCGAACTTCAAGAAAAATAACATTCATGAGTCTATCAAGGGGTCCCGTGGAACTGTTAGTAAATACAAAAACAACTATTCAGATGTGTGTTAGTGAGAGAGAGACCAGTCTCTCGCTTGACAATTACTGGGGGAGAGGACAAAATACTTTTCAAAAACCCTAGAAATATTTCCAATGGCCAAGCCATTTTATTAAAAAGTTGGTTGCAAAATTACGTGCAGACGTTAGTTCTGGTTTTTCGAACATCCGATTATTATATCTTCGGATACAGGAGTCTGAAAATATTCTTTAATTGCCATGTTTCCGGTTTTAATATTGTTTCTAATATACACGACGTTACTGAAGTATTAGCATTAAGTTTTCTGAAGTCTGTGTTCTTTTAGCAAATAAATATATTTAGAATATATATTGGAGCAGTTTGAAAAAAGTTGATTTCAAACACATTGCTTTGAAGTTGAGGCGACTTGAACCAAGTTACCTGCACCACTGGGCGTGTTAATGCTGCTATCTGGCGGCTAACATTTGTACCTCATTTATAACGACATATTATAAACACAGGGAAATGAAGGGTTATAATTGTTTCGCGTTTGAGGTGAACCTTTGGAAACACTTCTGAATTGCTTATTTCAGGTAATTTTGTATGCGTCCGTTATGCGAAAGAATTTACAATATCACACATGTATGCACTAGTATTCATAAATCGTTCAAACGACAATGAAATTTTTTTTTTCAGAAAAACAAATATATTACCGTTACAACAACCCTCACTCTAATTATTAAAAATACCAAGACGATATTAATATTGCAACAGACACACGAGTCATTGTTAACATGAAAGTATAAGCAGATTTGTAAAAGTTGTTTTTAAAAAAATGTCCGTATAATTGCTAGACGTCAATACCTAATGTGTTATTTTCTTTTCCAGTTATGCTTGAGTATCGTTCCTATCGAAAGTCCTTCGACCAATGAGTCCGTAGGGGGGGGGGGAGGATGCTAAATTTAGAAACGTGTAAACCTTTTTTCCGATGGGTTTAGACTTCCACCTCTCTAACAAACTGCCTGATCATGCTCACTGAGCTGGAAGAAGTTAGCTTGGTACCAAGAACGAATTTTGGGATACCGTTAAAGGATTTTTAGGCGAATCTTCTAGGTTCAGCATGAACCCTCCGGATGACTTGTCGCATATTACAAAACTTCGCGGGTAGATAAAATGGTATGAAGAGAGAAGTTGTTGACCATGGTTTAGTCTATTTTAATAATTTTAAGACTAGATTTAATGACGTTATGGATTTGTATATCTTCTAAATTTCATAAACGTTCAGGAACACACACTTACACCTACATATTTCAGTCTTTTTTTCTTCTTCTTCATATTTAGTGTGTTAGTTTCGTAGATTTAAAAAAACAGAAAGTCGAAAATCGGTGTTCAAATTTTAATTTTGAATAAAACACAGCCAAAATTGTTATTACTACACGTTTTTACAGTACCGCTTAGTAAAGGTTGTTCACGGTAAAGTAAGCACATTTAAAATCAACCACTGCAAAGAAAACCACTGCCCACAACTACACGCAAACTACAGAACACTGACACACACGCTCCCAATTAAGTTGGCAACGACTTAATGAAAATAGTTCTAAGACCTGACGTTATATTGACAGTGTAATATATAAATTTATGGCTACTGAAGTCTGTTTTTTTTGTACACACGATAGAGTGAATGTTCATATTATTAACACATTTTATTCCCCAAAAATTCCTTGATTTGCATTTTTATGGCACATGAATAAAGTGAGACGGTCCGTAGCAACGTTAATATTACATACGGCGCGTGTAGCGGAAAGATACAAACGAGAGGAAAAGTACATCCTAAGCAGGACTTTCAAAAGTGCTCAATTAACCGTGAACTACGTATATTATTTTTGGCATTCACCTATTCATGTGTTTTCAGAAAAAATATATATAAGAACTAGAGAACAGATATCTAAATTTTACAAAAAACAATTGCTCAGCAACTTTGTTGAAGGCTGAAAAACAGTGGTTAAATCAAATCAGATTTATACATAAGATTTAAGAGTGCCTGGCCTGACTTTTCGCCATAACTCGGATGGTAACAAGAAATTTAACATTTACTTTTACTGACCAACTTGCATCAACGAATGCTCTCACCTATTAGTATTAAATTTCCGCATAACATAACTCAGCGAAAGCAGTGCGCGGAGTAGCATTAATAAGAGTGCATGAAATATAAACAGACCAGGAGATCAGTAATAAAAACGCTAGCTTCACAAACTGGTTTAGTAACTTAATATTTTACAGCTGACATCTGCCTGGGAGTTAATCAGTGTCACGATACTCGAACAAGAGAGATTGGTACAGGTACTGTCGAACCTGTTGCAGGAATCAGGACATCGCGACAATGGCGGCCCGCGTCAAGGAAGTGAGGAAGGAGCTGAGACGCTGTCTCGAGGATATCGGCACTCCTGGGACCTGGAACCACATCACGGAGCAGACGGGCATGTTCAGCTACACCGGGCTCTTGCGTGAGTATAGTCCACCCGTTGCAATCTTCAACTTTTCTCAAGCCCTGCTAAAGTTCTACTTCCAGGATATTCCTCCGCCTCGTGCGAACAAAGCTTAACCACGCTAAAGAAAATTGCACCAAACGGACAACGCACCGCATTCGTGCGCACTCAGTTCAATAATATTTTACACGGGAGCTATTTCTAACTAGGCATTGCCAAGAAGCCTATTTTATCTCTGTTTTTTTTTCACATCAATTATAAATTAAACTTTATATTTTGCAGATAAAATATTAACAAAAGTTCAATTTTCAATGCTTTTGATACACGAAATATTTAGAAAAACAACCAAATATGTCTTGTATGGGGTGATTTTTCGCCTCAGAGGCGAAGCCACGAATAGTTTTTTTAAGGAGGGGGATAGACTACAACTATAACATTTTTGGATTAAAGTATACTATCCGATATAGGATGTTCACGGTAAAGTGAGCACTTTAGAAATCAACACGTGAAAGAATGAATTTCCAGTTTACTGCATGTATGCGACCCTACACACTATACTGACCTCTGCCTGGATGTAAATCAGTAATGTGATGCTCAAATTAAAGTACTTTGTACAAATATTGCCACTTTATTTTTTTTTCATTCTTTAAAATAAAAATAAACGTAAACTAAGAAACAAGACGAGCATTTACAGGTCACGTAAGGAAGATGGAGACCAGAAGCAGGTTCCTCCTTGGAATTTCACCAATGCTCTCCAGGTATTAAGTTACGCCAAAGTTGTAATCTGCGAGTTTTAGACGTAAGGATCGGTTCACCGGTTCGCAAGAGGCCTTTTTTCTTTACTTAAATCTAGGGGCTTGGAGTTCGCACGTCTGAAATCGTTTCCCTGGTTTTTTTTTCTCTCAATTTCCGCTTTTTTGTGCCACGGTGCAGGCGGAACTTCGAGAAACGGGGTTACATAACTGGAGGCGAACTATGTGAGTGCGAAGAACTTCAAGATACACAACATACAGTATGTCGAAAGCTTGAGACCGCTTGCGCTACGGACGACCTGTTCGAGGCAAATGACATGGCCGTTCTGGCTGCCAAATTCCGGACATAACAAGAAATTTAATTTAAATCATTTAATTAGTACATTTTACTTTGTATGTAATAATAAAATAATAATAAAAATAAAAACCACGCACACTAAGATGCAGGCTCCTAGTTAAGTTGGCAGCGAACTCGAGTAAAATAGTTGCAAGATTTAACATTGCATTGCGACAGTAAAGTTTTAATTTATTGCAAATTATGTTCGTATTTTTATGCTTTACGCGCATTGCACTACAAAATGGCATATTAACAACGCAATTTAGGTTCCCAGCAGTTTCACGTTTTAACCCGGCTGGCGCATGAATAAAGTGATCAAGCCCACGACAACGTAAATTTTACGAATGGCGGAAGGATACAAACGAGGGGGAAAGTAGATCCTAAGCAGGGCTTTAAAGTGCTCGGTTAATCGTGGATTACCTATACCAGGGACAAAAATGTCAACGTGTAGATTAGTATAACTTAGAAATGACGCACGTTCTTAGCAGATTTAAGTGAGCGGGTGTGAGTACGGTTGGTAACGCTGCAGAAATTATACTATGTCTAAAAGTTCACTGTTTACGAAATACTAAAACGATTGACCTACCCATTTTAATGTAAAAGAAAGAAGTAATACAAAATGAAAGCAGGAATAGAAATATGACACAAATGGTTAGTAGCAATTGGACTAGATAAGTGGAGACATGTTTTTATGAATTACGTGAAAAATTGAAAGTGTAGCGAGGCTTCATTGTTTTCCACCTAACTTTGTGGAAAATAATGAAGCCTCTGCCAAACTTAAAATTTTTCACCTTCAAATATATTTATGACAGTAAAATTTGAAGACGAAATACAACTATAAATTTTTTCCATTCAACAAATTGGATCAAATAATCTTGAATGTATGTATTAGAATATGTGTCACGCTGTCAATTTTTATTTTTTTACAAAAAATGAATTGGTATGAATTTTCATTTAAAAATTATTTTCAAATTGAGATACTGCTGTTGTGTTTCCGTGCAGTTCACTGCAGGAAGAAACGTAAAGAATGTTGTGATAGTTTTTCAGTTATATATTAAATTTGGATTTTGCTCATCAGGTACCGTTCCTGCACAATGAAATGTAATGCATCTGAGTTTTTAATGCTGTTGTGAACTAATTCATAACCGTGTTTCATTTCCAATAATCGTTCGCCATTTTAAAGTCTTGTCATGTCGGAAACAGCCATTTTTGTCATGATCGACTGATCCAGCCAATCATCAAAAAAAATTTTAGAACCCGTCCAATTTTCAAAATGTTTGATGGAAACCAGAGCCATCCAACTTTACCAGGCCAACATGGCGGCGATAATGACGTTTCAGAGAAGTCGAAACCATTCAATTTTATTTAACTATTTTTATTTAAAGGAATTTGACGGGAAAAATTGACAGAGTGGTCGAGCCATAATTGATGTTACGGGGAAAGTTTACGCGGAGTTATTTGTTCTGAACCACTAACATCGCCGTGTGGTAAAGATATATTTCAACTATATTTTGACATCACGGAATATCCATTACTTCGGGAAAAAATATTAATTTCTGTATTTTTCATTAACTATAAATAATAAAAACTAAAGTTGTTTTGGTGAAACTTCAAATTATGTAGGTCCTACTTTCTACTATCCAACATACTCAGTGTAGATTCTGAACCCTCCAGGATATGCAGGTGTTTATGGAAAATGTCTGAGTGAATGCCGCACTGGGGTTTTTCGTTATTCGATACATCGATAATATTTACACAACATTTGAAAAATATTGATGTGTCGGATACTGCACTATTCTCAATGTAAACGTCACTATCAATATTATCGACGTGATTGTTATAACATACATATACTACACTGAAGAGCCAAAAAAACTGGCACACCTGCCTAATATCGTCTAACCCCCCCACCCCCAGCTCGCAGAAGTTCCGCAAAACGACGTGGCATGGACTCGACTAATGTCTGAAGGTATGCAGGAGGCAATTCACACGATGAATCCTGCAGGGCAGTCCACAAATCCAATCTGCGCCAATTTGAGAAAGGGTTGCACTTCTGTCACGTTCAATGATTCTCGCGATGTCTAAGATGTGATGTTTTACCGGATTCCCGATATTCACGGTACACTCGTGAAATGGTCGTACGCGAACATCCACATGTTATCGCTACCTCGGAGATGCTATGTCCCATCTCTCGTGCGCCGACTATAACACCACGTTCAAACTGACTTAAATATTGATAACCTGCCATTGTAGCAGCAGTAACCGATCTAGCTGCCGACCGCATCGCGTTACTCTGATTGGTTCCATACCTCTGTTATTTGCATACGCACGCCTATACCAGTAGTTTTTGGCTCTTCAGTGTGTATGCTTGTTATCAGTCTCACTGATATACAAATATCAATAAAATATAAGTAATTTTTTTTCTCACTTATAAGATGCCGATATACTGATAACTTATGTTCATGTTGCAATTAAAAATTAAATTGAGGATGCTCTAGTTTCGCATGCCGCACATCGCAGCTAATGGCGTTTGTCGTGTTATCATTTTTTTTTCCAGCCGAAGACGTGAAACGCATGATAGAGGACTACCACATCTACATGATGTCGTCGGGCAGGATCAACATGTGCGGCGTCACGAGCCAGAACGCACAGTACGTCGCGCGGGCGATCCGCGACTGCATCCTGCGCAGGTCCACCAACGGCACCGACCACTGCAACGGCACGCCCGCGAACGGCACGGGCGCCGCCGACAAACACGACTAACGCTGCAAGGTCGCGACGATCACCGATGGAATGAAGAGCCCGGACGTAAACACCCTCACACGCCGATAATTCCCCAGGGAAGCAAGCACCGCGTAGTCGAGCGCAAAACGGGAACTTCCAAACTTCTCATTCTTTTCACGTTCTCGTGAATAGGGACATGCATCCATTTTCACGTCGAAATTCACTGAAAATGGCTTTCAACATACAAATAAAATTAACTTCAATGTTTTATATTGTTATGCGACGAATGAATTAAAACTGTGTTTGTTTTGTGTTTATGCAGCCTTATGGTTGAAATAAATTCCAGTTACTATAAAAGTAATGCAACTTACAGTTTATGAACATGTGTGTTGAAAAAATACGTAGAAAAATATTGTTTTGCTGTTAAAATATTTTTGTTCCATAGAAACAAAACCGTTTCTTCGTGCGAAACTATTTTTGAGTAAAATATATTTTCTGCTGGAAATATGCTGTTTTTATTTGAACCCTTGCAGATAACGCCTAGCAAAATATTTTTCTTGAATAAGTGAAGCATGTGTTACTCAGTAGTGGCATTTAAGTGTGTTTTATTGCGAAATATGGTTGGATAAGAATAGAAAACTTGAATATCTCAGTCGGTCGTGACCATCAAATATCGTTATTCCCTTAAAGCGCATTAACTTGGATCGTGCTTACCTTGACAAAAACCCCTAAAAATTCAAACATTAAACAACTCGAAACATATATTTTTAAAAATAATGTTTAAAAAGATGATTTAGTAAACAATTTTCTGTTCACTTTTTCATACTGACTATACTACAGATGTTTACTCCGTCCAAAAAATTAATATTTTTATATATAAAAACAATAATTCTAAAACACTGTATTTATTATTTTTACTATATTTTCTTATCTCTATCAATCTTTGCTCAAACATTACAGAGACCGGGAATGGAAACAACTGACTCAATTTACACGCCACGATCACTTGCCGACAACAGAACCCCTTCCGCAGGTGCCAGAGTAATACTTTTGTAAGTTTTAAAAACAATTTTTTTTGGAAACTATTTGCCGCAATTTTTTTGTAACAAAAGTGAAATGTTGTGCCTTTAGAATTGCAGAGATACAGGAAACTTACTGAATTAACTAACATATCACCATGTATTTTTAATACTAAAGTACTTATTTCTTAAACTACACAGTGTAGTAAAACTTTTACAATTACAAAAATTATCTTAGCCATTAGTTGCCAATTTTATTTGTAACAATACTAATTTTTTTATTGTGTAGATTCTAATGCCAACAGAACGAAACATAATAAATTAATTAAATATCTACATGTTTAAATAAGCATGAATTCTACAGTACATACTTTCTATAAAACGCAATAGCTTTATATCTTTACACTACATAGTAATACAAAATTTGCTATAATGCACGTGTGGTATTAAGATAACCTTGACCATTAGTTTCAAAAACTTTTTTTTTAATTCAAAAATTTCTACTCCCTGAGTAGTGATTGTATATGTAACTACAGATATATGTAGTTCCCACAGTACACAATTCTTCTCCTGCTACAGAAAAGACTATTCCCTCGACAGAAAAACTTCAAGAATTAGGATTCTTCCTGCAATAGCTAGAACTGTACCAACCTAACAGGAAATTCTGATGCTAGTACCGAAGTTGAGTTGGTGCTACTCTGAGAACCAGTTATACACATTTTCTGGAGACTTTCTTCTGATAAAATTTTCCAGTGTTGCGTCATTATTTCTGCAAAAATTTGCACTGAAATTATGTCTCGATGCCATGGTAATATGAGCTGGTGCCCATGTTGGTTACGGCATGGAACACGGGAAATCTAAAACAAAGTTAATTTTCTGTTGTCGGCCTTAATTACATATATCGACCTACTTAAAGCACTGGTCAACGCGTGTCTTCTGCATTGCCAAATTTTAAAAATAATATACACACACTCTTGCATGGCGCGCTGCCATAACTTAAAAACAATTTTCGCAGCGTTTACAGACTCGGCAGAATTATGATCGTCGTTTGGAAAGTTGTTAGAATTTGTTAGAAAACAAAATGAAGGCAATGTTCATGGAGGTGGTCAGCCGTATAATAAGATTTTTAAAAAAATTGTCCTGTAATCAATCCCAAAATTACAGCCAAAAATTATTTCTGGCGCGTTTAGCGTGCAAAAGTATCATATTTAGAAATCTCAAGTTATAGTGTTTTTTTCTCAGTTCGCAATTTAAGGAACTGAAGATAATGTTCCACTATTAGGTGAAAACTTAATAAATGTACGATGATAACTTTGGCAGTAAAAACAAGATAATTTTTTTCTTAGAATATCTATAAATGCAGATTGTCAGTATGCGGTGAATTACAAATCGTTTCTGGGGAGGTTGCTTCATAGTGCTTCACTAACACCATTAGTAGACTGTTCACGGTAAAGTGAGCACTTTTGAGGCCCTGGTTACTTTTTCCTTTAAACCATTTCTTATCCTTTAACCACCTTTTAAAATAAATATTGCCATGCAAGTAATAGATACAGTCTGTATATTCCACCGCACTAGGAAGTTTACATCCAAGACTAAAATGAAATATATTTACTGACTATTATTCCAAATGAGATGGCTTTCAAAATGGCTTATTTTACAGTGAATAGCATATAGTAAGAGAGTTGTGGACAATATGTGGTCTACAAACACTTAGCTTTTGCTCTGGAAGACTAAGAGGAGGTGCGTTTAAAACTTATCTAACGTAAGCTTGCCAGAGTCAGGTAGGTTTCCTCGGGGTATTCCCGCTTCTCCCACCGCTACATTCCTTCGCTTCGTTAGCCATGTTGGCAGCAGACCGGCGGGTAGGACTGTGTAATGTGGCTATACATGGATCACTTAATAATATTTCTGAAATAAAGCAACTGTTATACGGTCCAACAGTGTAGAGCAATATACAAGATGAGTATAAAAGAATACCCCAAATTTGAAGGTCTATAATATAAAAACCAAACAACCTACAACCTTGATTGACCAATCTAAAGAACCGTGGAACCGTGAAGTCTGTTTACCATATCTTCACAAAAGTTCAATGTGACCACTACGAGCGACCCGAACGACATCTACGCGATAATCAAACTCGTTCCACGCTCTTGTCAGCATGTCCGGTGTTACGGTTCGGATGAAACAAACTGCCAGTTTCACCAGCATCACATAAACACTTGTTTAACCAACCCCTAGCTAAGGGATGATTTAGTTTATGTTCAAGGCATTCACTTAAAAATTGCAGTAAAAACCTTTGTAAAAAGTACATGAATAAACCCCTAGTTTTTGTACTTTACATTGAACTTACATCATAATTGAACACATATTGAATTACATTACTTTCAGGAGGGATTTAAAAAAAACATCAAAGTGAAAAGAACTTAAAACTGAAGTACTTTATAATGAGATTTTACTTTTCATCAGTATATTATTTAGTTCTTTAAGTGCTACTTCAGAAAGTCAGTAGTAATTCTTTCAGGTTGGCTGTAGGAAACTAGTTACTTGGCTGAATGAGTCAATTGAACATGTAAACTAAAGTATTGTTACTCAAGATAAAATTAATGAATGTTAATATGAAATACAATGGAAGTACACAAGTACCATTACAAAGGCTTTGGCATAGTAACTGCTGTAATTTTAATGATGCCTTGGCTGTTTTGCAAGAAATGGGTTCCTGCTACAACGCACGTCACCTTATTATTGCAGAAAATTTGTGTTTACATGCTGTTAGCGTTTTGTGCTAACTTTCGTTAATTCTTGGCGTACAGCTCATTCTCAATAGAATATTAATAACCCTCACATATTTAATGTCATTTTGCCAAGTATTTTACTTTAATGGGTTGCTAACGGTAAAATATGATTTTACTGTAGGAATAAGAGTAGGCCTACAATGTGAAATTGATTTTACTCGCTTAGCTGTATATTACTGATGTAATTATTTTATTTTAGCATACTGCGTGTAGTATCTTAGGTTGCAATTTCAAACTTCTTGTTGAATTACATTCAAACAACAACTTACCTGTGACTTACATTAGACTCCCCAATTAGGAAAGCAGCCTAATTGTTCTCCATTTATTGGGCACTTAACACCACATTTGTATGGAATTTTGAATCGTAGTAAAGTACATTCCACATTTTCCTTATTTATATGTAGTCAAGGAATTTAGGTGCCTAATTTTAGACCCCTATTGTTATGGGCTATGTTAGTATGTAACGGGCGGTTTTAAGTTTTTAAAAAAGTCAAATAGGCCAAGTAGCACTTTGTTTAGAGGTACGGACATTGAATTTGGATGTGTTGGTGATACAGTATGAGCAATAAGTATTTCCATTAAGGTGTAAAAAAATTTGTGTACTGTATACCAAGGGTTTCTACAGCAAATTACAAATGTTGGCATTGTGAAGCCTGGGAAAACAATACGATATAGTTGTGCAATAATATCAACGTATTTGCCTAAATTATATAAATAGCAATAAGACATACAAAGACTCAAAATTGCAGAGGTCAAAGTCATTTGCTTTTTATTACTTGAAGTCACATTTTCTATAGGTAAAGCGTCACATATTAGGTTTTGTGCCATTAGGTAATAATGATTCAAGTAATCCAGTGTTCTGCTATTTTATAGCCATTAAAGTTTAAATTAGGAATAGCTATACACCTTTTTTACATTTTGCTGTGCCTGTATTTTTAATAATGTGAGAGCCTCTGTAAAAGTACCAGTTACACTCATAATAATCAGTCTTTTCATTTAATAGTTCCTTAGGGTAAACAGTTTGTTACAAGCACAACTAATTGTTTGGGACAAGATTATACTATGAATAGCAAATAAAATGAAATGACACAAAAATACATATTAATGCATTGAATAATACCACAACTCCAGGTGAACTCGAAATTAGGTTAACAAAATACTAAACTGTAATATACATTGTGATGCCATTCAGTTGCGACAGAAAGGTATTTCATTTTACAGAATCTCTGGAATATACTAACTTGAATGAAACTTATATCTACAGAGGTCATAAATGAAAGGTNCACCTTATTATTGCAGAAAATTTGTGTTTACATGCTGTTAGCGTTTTGTGCTAACTTTCGTTAATTCTTGGCGTATAGCTCATTCTCAATAGAATATTAATAACCCTCACATATTTAATGTCATTTTGCCAAGTATTTTACTTTAATGGGTTGCTAACGGTAAAATATGATTTTACTGTAGGAATAAGAGTAGGCCTACAATGTGAAATTGATTTTACTTGCTTAGGTGTATATTACTGATGTAATTATTTTATTTTAGCATACTGCGTGTAGTATCTTAGGTTGCAATTTCAAACTTCTTGTTGAATTAAATTCAAACAACAACTTACCTGTGACTTACATTAGACTCCCCAATTAGGAAAGCAGCCTAATTGTTCTCCATTTATTGGGCACTTAACACCACATTTGTATGGAATTTTGAATCGTAGTTAAGTACATTCCACATTTTCCTTATTTATATGTAGTCAAGGAATTTAGGTGCCTAATTTTAGACCCCTATTGTTATGGGCTATGTTAGTATCTAACGGGCGGTTTTAAGTTTTTAAAAAAGTCAAATAGGCCAAGTAGCACTTTGTTTAGAGGTACGGACATTGAATTTGGATGTGTTGGTGATACAGTATGAACAATAAGTATTTCCATTAAGGTATAAAAAAATTGTGTACTGTATACCAAGGGTTTCTACTGCAAATTACAAATGTCGGCATTGTGAAGTCTGGGAAAACAATATGATATAGTTGTGCAATAATATCAACGTATTTGCCTAAATGATATAAATAGCAATAAGACATACAAAGACTCAAAATTGCAGAGGTCAAAGTTATTTGCTTTTTATTACTTTAAGTCACATTTTGTATAGGTAAAGTGTCACATATTAGGTTTCGTGCCATTAGGTAATAATGATTTCAAATAATACAGTGTTCTGCTATTTTATAGTCATTAAAGTTTAAATTAGGAATAGCTGTACACCTTTTTTACATTATGCTGTGCCTGTATTTTTAATAATGTGAGAGCCTCTGTCAGTTATACTCATAATAATCAGTCTTTTCATTTAATAATTCCTTAGGGTAAACAGTTTGTTACAAGCACAACTAATTGTTTGGGACAAGATTATAATATAATTAGCAAATAAAATGAAATGACGCCAAAATACATATTAATGCATTGAATAATACCACAACTCCAGATGAACACGAAATCAGGTTACCAAAATACTAAATTGTAATATACATTGTGATGCAATTCAGTTACAACAGAAAGATATTTCATTTTACAGAATCTCTGGAATATACTAACTTGAATGAAACTTATATCTACAGAGGTCATAAATGAAAGGTGTATATATACAGAAACAACTTATTTATCCTACATGAGTGTAATTAACACCCTACGGAGCTCCTGAGGATGTCCTGTGGATGACGGCGGTCCACATCCATAGGAGAGTGTGCTCCTCATCCCCGGGACATCCATGGGTAGTACATTTGGCTGTACATTTCCTATATGAAAAGTACTTGAACTGCACATCCTCAGGTCATCCCAGGGGCGACTGCCTCCCCCATCCTACGGACGTCCGAGGGATGAAGTTGTGCTGGTAGGGTTGTCGTGTGCTGACATTGGGGTTCTCACCAACCACACGCAGAACCGCCTCCTCCAACTCTGGCATCCTCGTCTGTCTTGGCCACCCACCATCGCCAGTGGCGGGTTTTAACGTCCCATGTTTCCTCAAACGGCTCTGCATTGATTCAAATGTTCTCCTAACTGGGCACCATCGTTTATGAATCTCGCACGGTACAAATTGTGCAGAACTGCTGTAACCGTTTTGGCAACCCGTACGTGAAATTCGCATAGGCTAATTCCGTGTTTGAAAAGCCAATTTTCTAACTGCCCACGTCCGACTGATGCACACGCAACACTCGCAGTTTCCAGCTCGATGCTACATCGGACAGTGCGCTGCGTCCAATCAAACGGTCGGTTAGACACGCTTGGTACGGCGCTGCCGCCACACTACAGCTGTGGTGGCATTCCATACAAACGTGATCCAGTCCGCAGGCCATACAATGTAAGTTATGTAATGGGAGCTACAGAAAAAACTAAGCATTTCCAGACCTATGTTCTCATAACAATTTTTCTTCCTCTAGACGTGAGGATTGTTTCCCCGGCATATTGACATATATTTCGCAACATTCTACTGCTATAACAGCATGGAGGCATGCGTGTTGTTTAACCCTACACAATACCATTGCAAAGGCAAGGATGTTATCAGAAAACCACTCTCCAAAAACCCACAACAGAAACCAGCAGAAATTCCAGTAGTTTCTGTGGTGCAAAATTCTTGATCTGATGTATTATTATTGTTTTCTATTGCTTCCTGTTGATAATCCTACAACTTTCGTTGGATTTGACTGGTTTCTGTTGAATTATATTTTAGTGGGCAGAGAAAAATTTCAGTAGTTTCTGTTGTCAGAAAACATTGGAAGCAATGGTTTTAATTGTTTTCTGTTGGTGTACAATTATTTATAGAGGATTATGTTGGTTTCTGTTACGCTGTAATATGTTGGTATGTATTGTATGGTAATTTAGTGGTTTCCATTAACTTCTGTCTGCTGGCGTCTGATGATTCATTGGTTTCTGTTGTAAGTTACCACATTCTTGGATTTGGTTGTATTTTGTTAAGTTTTGTTGTGCCATACTCTGTTGGCTTTTGTTGTTATCTAATAGTTTAAGTTTTATTTCTGTTGTGTCGGTTTCTATTGTGCCATATCCTGTTAGTTTCAGTGGTTTTTATTTCTTCTTTTGTGTTTCATTGGTTTCTGATGTACGTTATCCTATTGGCTGATGTTGTATTCTAGTGATTTCCAATGGCAACTGTTGGAAAGCCCTCGACGGATAAATTTTTCAGAAATCCACTCCTGTAATCTGGAAAATAACTCGTCCATATGGGGATAGTGTTCTATGAACAGCATAAGATTAACTGTAATTTTTTGGCCAGAACGCAAATAGTGCCACCTGGTTTAGCCACTAGCGCAGTGTGGGTGGCCCACTCAATAAAAGAAACTGGCTGAAGAATGCACAACTTCAAAGATAGTCTAGATCTGCATCCACCTTGCTTGAGTGCGGAAGTGATTCTCCAAGTGGGAGGAAAAAAGACTGATGATATGGTTTCCTTCACATGGAACGAAACCTTACCTCAGAAAGAAAGAAAGAAAGAAAAAGGGAAAAAAACTTTTGGTGTTAAGATGTCATCCACTGACTTGTCTCCTGGAGACAATGCCAACTCAACAAACGTATCATACCAATCCCTGTCAAGTTGTAGAGGATCACCATTCGGCACTACAAGCGAATTCAACTCCTTTGGCTCTTGCTGTTCCTTCACATGAACTTGCACTTTGATTATACTGCAAGGATGCATCACACCACTAGTGTAGGACTGTAATGACGCAGTTCTATTAATTTTCGGGACACGTATTTCATTTTCTTTCATTTCTCCAAGCTTCATAATATTTTTATCGGGTTTCAAATTAAAAGACGTGGTGGTTCGTTTTATCGTGATAGTTTGTTTATCGGGCATACGTTTGCCGTTTCGTTTTGAACGTCGTAGTTTTCAGTTTTTAGTAAGCGTCAGCATTATATTAGAAACTTTCAGACTGCGTTGACAAGTCTTGTACGAGAAGTTCGTTTATGTTTATCTTGACTGCGCAGTTAAGCGGGACACAGCGCAGTTTGGATGACGCTGCTGGCAGATGCCGGCTGCCGTGCCCTTATCTTAGGAGAAGGGAGCGATAGGCCCGCAGAATAAATACTCAAGGTGTCTATCGCCTAAAAAAGAAAGGTAACCAACAGTCAGAGAAGATGCATAGGGCGTGACGAGCTTCACCCACACCGGCAAGTACCCGCGACCGCTAAATCTTTTTTCACTTAATTTCTTTTCGGCTTGAACTTTCAATTCTATTAAATTATTTCCGCCGGTGTGGGAGGTCGCTAGGGTGCCAGGAGCGAACAAACGTCCCTCCTGCCTTCGTAACTTCTTCTTGCAATGCAAGTTTTTAAAGAAATGAATTAATTCATAAATGACTGTGGCACTGTTCTGCACTTGTCTAGTTATCTATGAACGGTCGGTACTCTGCATATCTGAACTTCGTATGTGAACTGTGTCACTTGAATGGTAAATAAAAGTATAGAACAAATACACCGGAACTTGAATTTATTTAATATTTAATTGGCGTCCATTTTACAGAGTCTCGTGTTACTCCGTCTTGAGCTAGTCAAGTGGTAAGTTATAGCAGTGGTAAATTAAAGCTGGCTATAACTGTGAGCGTGCCACGTTACAGGACTTAACACGAACCGCACTCAGCGTAAATGGTTACTAGCGTCAATGTTTCAGTATGTCCTCTTCGATACAGCCAATACGGAATCTACACTGGCAATTTCCATGCCAAACTGTATGGCCACCCGCCAAAGCATGCATAACCCACGGTTGTCTTGCTGCGGGCCTAAGAATCTGATAATCTTCCTCTGGTGTCGCCGCGCTCAGGTTCTCAGGGTCGGACACTACGTGGTCGTGATGTGCCGACTATTTTTGCCGCTAGCCAGCATGTTTGGACGCATTCTCGTAAGGTGTCCTGGCTGCTTGCAGTCGTTTCATATGTAGTCGCGAAACCTGCAATCCCACACAAAATGTACAGAGCTACCGCCGCGACAAACGCACACAGGCTGACTGAAACCTTTTGCATATGTAAACAGTAAGATACTGTGGCAGAACAAAAGTTTTATCACCGAAAAATTAGATTGTATTCATTTCTTTATAAGTGTTGCCCAGTTATTTTAATGATGGAAAATAAGATTAAAAACTACTGTAACCGAAAATACTGCTGACAGAAAGTGTTTTTACAACAGATCAAATCTCTACAGTATAATGGACTAACAATTTTGTTTGGTCCAAAAACAACCCAACAAAGAATCCATAAGAGTTGATGGTACTGAATTCATTCTCTACACACATACAACTGACATTTCTGTCACAGCATATTCAGTTATATGTATGGCTTGCAAATAACTCTGTTATTTCAATGGGGATTCTCATTACAAAAATTTCACCTTTAGCATATTTCCAATTTGATAGATACATGAACTGTTTTCCTAGTTACCCAAGCAGGAGATGTTCAGTAAACCGGAGTCCTTTCCAATTTATGGTGTACAACATAAGAGAAGTTTAAATGCCGCAGACGGCCATGAACCATGGTACCTTTTACAGACGTACTACACTCTGCTAGCCTCTGATGCGTAGTCATAAACCGGCGCTACATGTAAAAAATTTCACCCTGCCTAGTAAAAACTATTAAAATTACAAAAGATTTGTTTGAAATTTAATATTTTCTTTACGCTTCGGTATTGTAAATATAGAATTTTTTTTGCGAAACTCGCGATTTTAAAAATATTGTCGAAATATCTTCACTTGTCGTACACGTTGTGGATATCCCACGATTCTAGGGTAGTTTTTAAGATTCCATGTTCCGGAAGGTTTTTCGGTAAAAATAGGTCGTGAGATCATTATTTTACAGGTTAACCATAACTTGTGGATAAAATGTGAGCTTCTGAAGCGCTGCTAAGGTTGGAAGTAACCGTGAACGGACTATACACTGATGTGCGTGAAAAAATGGGATAAAAGAAGCCCTTGCATACTACCGTATGGAGCTGCTTTGTCGTTGAGACCATCGTGGCGCTGTTGTCAAGACTGCTTGCCTCCCAATAAGGCAAACCAGATTCGATTCCCGGCAGCGGCGTGGGTGTGTGTGTGTGTGTGTGTGGGAAATGTGGTGGATGTTAACCTTTGACCAGCATGTTGTTAAAATCTTTAAATTGGTGCATGCATTATTATTTCTTTTTAACAATTGTAACAACGTTAATTTGGCAAGAGAATAGTTTTTGTAACGGCGACTTGAGGTACTACGGGCTGCTGGATTATACATGTACAGAAACACACTCAAATAACGGGAGATCCTCGAGAAAACCCGCCGACCATCGCCATCGCCTGGCATGATTCCCACTTGCAAAAATCCGGGAGCGACCCCGCCGGGAATCGAACTCGGTTCCCCTTGGTGGGAGTATGGGAGTCCAAACACTACACCACTGCAGCTTCTTTCAAAATTGTAGTTTGGTGTAAAGCAGACACTGGCGTGGGCAATATGGGATTTTAAATTGTGTGTGAAGACCTTGAATGGTTCAGGTAATAGTTCGCTTCAATGATATGGCACTCGTGAACCAGTCCCAGCAAATTAATTCCATTTTTTTCTGTGAAATCCTAATTATTTTGCCAGCAATCTAATTCAGATTTTTAAGCGGATTGAGGGCCTAAACTTTGGCAAGAACTTGCATTTACGACAATCAAGTATTACCTTCAAATTGTCTTGGCGAGTGGAGTAATTTTTAATGACCCGAGGGCTTTGATAGGGATTTCGGGCTGCCCCTCTCTTAATTTGTTCATGTTTTGCGATAGGCATTATAATATCTATTTTATCGGGATGTTTTGGAAGCTATAACAGAGTTTTGTGAACACAATTGTCCCAATATGAATTTTGCCTTTTTTGACTAATACTGCTTGTTACATCACAATAGTTAAAAATTCAATCCATACTCACGTTTTAAGTTTAAGTTACTTATGTGTCTTTCTGGAACAGTATGCTTATGAGGGAGAATATGATGACAATGTGCGACCCCCTGATACATTCTTCCGAGACCACCTCAACCAACAAAATATGTGACAAAAATTTAGATTTTCTAGTGACTTTTTGTGGGCAGATATCGGAATACCAGAGTCATTGTTTAAATACAAAGTTTTTTAAATCACAAAAATTTTGTTAGTACGGTATATAAAATCCAGTATTATTATGTAGTGAAATTAATATTAAAGGTTTTCACTGATAATCACAACAGTTATTTGTTGCATCTTAACTAAATAAAAGGTAGTCAGTGGGATACAAATGGAATTGACAGTCAGTGGCATACAAATGGAATCAGGAGTGGGGGGGGGAGGGTGTAGTCGCATTACCCCTTACCCTAAATTTTGGAAATTATATCAGAGTATGCAAAATAATAAGTACCAGTACTGCGTTTAAATGTTTGGAAAAAAATGTTTAGTTTAAATTAAATTCTTGCAGTTAACTACTTGTGAAAATGTATTTCTGACAGTTATTTTTTAATCCACATGTCATGTTGATCACAGATACACAAAAGGGGTGACGTGAGCCCAAATTCACTGGTCTTCGTGACCGTTCACCGTGTCACAATACAACAAAGGCAGAGCAAAATGCCGACGATGAGAACATCGAGCGTGGTCGTCAGTCACAATATCTCAACGGTGTTTGGGAAAACACCCACTTCACCCGACGCTGCACAAGTCAGCTGATGGTTCCACTTTGATCAGACCACGTGGGCGACACCAGGACAGCCTCTTGGTTCGGATCCCAACCGACCGCCACGTGTGCTCACACTCAGCGCTGCACCCTCACAGTATAGCACTCATGAGGGCGACACCAAGCTTAGTAGCACCCCTGATTAGCAAGCATGTGAACAACAGACGCCATTGTGTTTGCGAGTGTTAGTGGTCCCCAAAAGCAGAGCAAAATCCTTCCCAGTTTACTCAATGTGCAAAGCACAAGTAAACTGTGCTGGTAAACATAATTACAAATTACGTTTAAGTGAAGTGTCAACGACTTCCTACTTGGAGCAAGGGCTTCACCTGTGACAACCTAGGTTTAGCGCCCACAGGCATCACCTGACTGGGAGTATCTCAGTTTATGTGTTTTAGTAGGAATAGTGAGTTTAAAAGTTGTACGTTTATTTTTGCAGTAGTCAACAGGTTTACGGACTCGGATGGACACGTTTACAGCACTACGCGCCCGTAAACCTAACAGCGCGGAAGTGTGTTGTCGTGAATAATTAAGTAGCTTGTTTAGTTTAGAGAATATGTAAGATTTTTCTAGGGACAGTGTTCAGTCTACATTTAGTTAAGGGAGCTTTCCCACCCATGCACTGTAAACAATTAAGGGTCTAACCCTATTTTGCATTTCTTTTACGCTTACGCGTTTCCGACTTCCGATGTCTTCACGGCAAGTGGCCGGAAAGACGCCGGAAGCCATACAGTCTGAAGTAGGCATTCAACGAAGCAAGACGCGTGATTCGCGACTCCCGGCCACTTCATCAACTTCTTTTTCGACCAGAACAGTAAAACTTAACATAAATTCGTCGCCCAGGGAAGCGCCTCTCCCCCTCCTGCAGACCTACAGGCCCAGGAGTGTAAGTTCACCTTTCTAATCCGGAGAGCACACGCTAATTTTTCCCGCGTCTGCCCCCGACGGGTTTAGTGCGTCAGGTCCGCTAAACGACGGCAGTACCATCAACTGGTTTGTAGTGTCGAAACGTCAATAAATGACTGCAATCCCCAAGTCAGCATTTTGATTTACAGGTCTTGCCTCTTAAAGGCATTTCAGGAGCTGGACCCACCAACCAACCATTCTAAGAGTTTTTAAGTGTTTTCAGTGCAACATGTACTTTTATCAGTGTTTAATTGGCATGTGGAGTGGCCTTATAACTCCACATTTAGCTAACTTGATACCAGCATAACTGTCCACCTCACAACAGGCGCCCGCAACAGTGCTGGGCAGACCGTGACTGGCCACAGCCGAACCGCAATTAATAACCCTTCAATTGTGAGACACAGAGGATCGGGAGAACAGCCTATCCACCCGGGTGACTCGGCCACGACCCACAACAGCAGAGCAGCCGGTAATAATCTACAAGACATCTCTGGTGAGTGTTTCCCGCCAGAACTCTGCACAAAGAACGGTGCAGCAGTGATGTCACTATCATTCTCGGACCCCGACCTCACGTCAGGGGGAAGGGCAGGCATAAAGAATTGCCCCAGCCTCAAATTGGAAATATTTTGCCTCCGAATACATTACATTATAATTGCGCCCAGTAGTCGCCTAGCACTGTACATAGACAATAAAAAAAAATTAACCAAGACTGCAAGCACTGTATGCTAAAACTAACGTACATGTTTTATTCTTTCCTTTTACCTGAAATGAAGTGGCGAAACACATGTTGCGGGAGTACCACGTCTACATGTTGGCATGTGGCAGCATGAACATGTGTGGCATGACGAGCCATACAGAGCAGTAAGTCACCCGAGCAATCCACAACTCCGTCCTGCTCAAGTCTCCTCCAAATGATACTGCTTGCTAGAACGCCATGCCCAAATGAACGGCACGTATGCAACCCACACACAGCACGACCTGGAACTTTACATTGAAGCCTACAGCGTCAATGATTACCTCTCAAATCCAGTTTCAACTATTGGAATCTCGTGTACAAAAAAGGTTCCACAAGAGCATGAAGTTTTAACGCTTCCAGACCCACTTTATGGCTACAGGTGTTGCGAAACTGAAATTTTTTTACGAGTGCTATACTAAAGTCAACACAACACTTATTTAGTTTTCACAACAAATGAGCTTTAATCTTCATGTTTGGTTGTCGTAACATGAACCACTCTTAACCTTGAGCAGTAGAACGGTTTACAAATCAGTTCCCCATAAGGTAGATCATTGGCCATAGAACCTCCCAGCGTACAGTGCCTGCTAAAAATAACCTTCATGTGCATTATGTAAACAACTGAGTGTTCTGGGCCTGTATGGGTTGATGGTCAAGTGCAAACTGTGAATACCCACTCCCAAGCGCATTAAATTTTTCCATCCCACAATGGTTTCGAGTATTTATTTTCATTCCCACAACCTTTTTTTCAAAACACATACAGTAGTTCCATTAGATGTGTGTATTTACAACGTATTGAAGATAACTTTTTCTACGAGTGCACTACATACTTTTTGAGGTCAATTTAAAATGACTTCTCACGGCCTTGAAACTCCCCACTTAAAATACAACAACTTTCAATTATTGTAAGAACCCTGCCCTATATAGTCATCCTTTGCGATATGCATCAGTCGTGGCGGAGGGATACAAGCACGGTGTTAACTACTTTCGCAGCTATCAAAAGACAATGGCTGCCTGGGTCAAGTAGCCTTCACTGTGTTGTACCATTCTAACGACCTTGAAATAATACTACTGTTCAGACAATATTCATTTACGCCGGCATGCAGAAACTGGTCGCAATGCCTGGAGACCATTTCCTGATCACATACAAACATATGCACGTCACTGAATTAAATTAATTGAATTAAGTTACTGAATGGTTACTGAATGCAGAAATTGCTTCACATGTGTGTCAAAGATACGTATTCGGTTAAAATTTAACTGGAG
This sequence comes from Clitarchus hookeri, assembly GCA_002778355.1. Taxonomy (NCBI): domain Eukaryota; kingdom Metazoa; phylum Arthropoda; class Insecta; order Phasmatodea; family Phasmatidae; genus Clitarchus; species Clitarchus hookeri. The sequence goes on from NQII01000686.1 coordinate 495,043, forward strand.
ACTTGGAAAGCTTTGAAACACAGTGTAAAATAAAATCTGAACTTTTTTAGTTACAGTTAAACATAATGAAGAAAGTGTATCACATTACCGGTAACTGAACATCATATGCCTCTTGGCTGCTTTATATTAACAAAAACCAGTATTTGATACAAAATACAAATATGGGCAGCAAAAAAAGGAAAGTTAAACTGTATAGGCCGCAGTTGCCGGTGGCACAATGGTGTGCTTCAAATAAAGAAATACATAAAAATTTCTTGTAAAGCATCAATAGTTTTTTGTTTATTTCTACACCTCTAGAAAACTGCACGTAAGTAGCTTCTCGACTGGTATAAATCAATTCATTTTTCAACACACAATTGTGTCGATAACGCTATATTTTCAGCAACACACAACGCCCTCGCTAAACCGCAACATACATCACATTTTGCCAACGAGAACCATTCTCATTTGTGGATAAAAAATGGAATTCAAGAAAATTTCTAACATATCCGATATGAAAATCTTCTAAGGTATCCAAACATTAAATTTCTTGAAAGACAACACAGCAACAGTTGTGACCTTGAAGTTACGTACTGTCATCACATTGTTCATGGAATTTAATTCATAATTTCCCCCCTCTCCCCTTCAACATGGTTAAAAAGTTTTTTTTGCAGATTGCTGTATCTTAATTCATACTACTCTGACACACACAAAACTACGATATAAATATTTATTGAACTTTGCTACAGACTTTCCACCAATGAAATTATTACGAGTCTCTGTTTTAAAGTCCCACACAACAAAAGTTGCACGCCAGTTCAGAGCCTTGCGCATAGCGGCTATGGTGCAACTTATGTGCATGGTAGTGTAGTCCTTATCGTAACCACATTTCTAATTCCCGAACATGAAAATAGTTCCAGCTAGGCTACAGCATTGAAAACAAGTTACGAACGTGCATGTACGATACAGGATCAAAATGATATGTCACCTGGCATGTGATGCTCATTACTTGCACATGGTTGAGCATAAATACAATATGTTACAACTTACCATGTTTACTTGATTCTAGACCGCACGTTTTTTCCCCAAAATATTATTGAAAAACCAGGGCGTGCCTGAGAATCGAGGAAAGAAATGGTCTTCACACAATTATGAGATAGCACTGATTCTAAGCTGCATCCACATTATTCAAAAATATTATTTTAAAAATTGTGCAACTTAAAATTGAGCAAAGACTGTAATTACCATTAAAAACAACGCTGTAACAAACTTAAACGTTCACATTTATTTACACCAAGCTAATTACAAAAACCAAAACTTCATATTTACAGCTTCTAAGAGTCTCGTGGGACACGCACGATTGGTCCGTGGAGTGGATTTGCAGCAGCGTGCGTTCAGTCCCACTTTGATTTCTTCTGGAGGAACTGTTCCTCGCCTTCTTTCGACACGGCAGAGTAGTAGCCCATTCCTTCGTACTTGGAGCGCATGTAGGCGATGTAGCCGACGCTGATGGTGAGGGCGCACAGTCCAAGGCCCATTATGACCACGTTCTGGAACAAGCACTCACCAAAATGACTTGTTGGGAATGGGCAACATCGTATGCAGACAAAAACGTTACTGAGTTTGCTGAACGACACTGACAATACCACATGCCATAATCGCAAAACTTTTTTTATGAAAATCAGGTACCTAAAGTGACCAGACATCCGGCAAAAGGACATCACCCTTTTTAAGATTTTTTTTTTTCATCTGGCCAGATTTCTTGTGGCAATCAAAAGTGTTCAGCTTTTTTGACCTGATAAGTAATTATTTTTGTACGTATTATTTTCACATTATTAGTTATTGTGCAACAAAATTTGTCATAATAGATGTGTTGTCAACATTTCTCTATCATATAAAAATATTTTATGTTCTTTGATAAAGTATGAAAATTATGTTTAGAATATTTTTTCACTACTTTATCTTATTTAGATTCACTTTTTCACACTGTCATATGTGCATTAAAATGTTTTGTTCTGTAAAACAACTGTACACATATAAGTTTATTTCCTGGTACATAACCTTCATATTTTATTTATGTTAACTGAAAATGAAAACATTATATTATTTTATTTATTATTTTATTTAATGTAATTTAATCTTCTTATTTTATTTATTTAATTGTTTACTTGAAAAACTTTTTTCTACATTATTAAGATTAATACAAAACATTCTGTCCTTGTCTTGACTAAAAATTTAGTTACACTGTATTATTTACTTCCATGTTCTAAATGAGTTTACTGATAACACAACAGTACGATTGTGTAAGTAAGTATTATAATAAGTACTAAAAATGTCTATATTTTTCGAACTACAATGGTTTATTCAAAACAATTTCAAGGTGCTTTATCTCTAAATCTACAGCTTCCATAACTTATTTCTTAAAAATTTTAACTTACATTTAAGTTTTGGTACATGTTTTCTTAAGTCAAAGTACACATTTATGTCCTGTTAATTAATTCATATGTGGTATTCATATGTACTGTAAATACAATAAGTATATTTGTATACTGTATTTTTTTAAAGTCCTATATGATAAATTGTATGTATATAATTTTTTTAAGTAATATATGTAAACCCCAAATGTACTCATGTGCTCCATATCACAGCCTTCCCTTAGACACTGATGGCGATCTCTGGAGCAAATACAAAATAAATAACACATTGAAAAGTTTACACTCTACAAAGAAAACTAAAAAATGTTGGAACCTTTTGAAATTTCATCTCAAAAAATATAAATCATTAGTTAGTGCAAACACTTATTTACTGAATGGCAATTAAAAACAAGTCCATAGAAATAGCATTATGGCATTTACAGTCGGTTGCTGTTCTGTCGATCAGGGCGGCCCGAACGATACTTCTATCCAGATGCTTTAAAGTGCAGCGAGGTGGCACTGGTGGGGCTAGACAGCTGTGGAAGTCCTCTGTCACCCATCTTCTCCAAAACTGACGGACCATCGATACGTCACGCTCCTAAAGAGTGGCAATTCTACGGAACATCCAGCCACCCTCTCGGAGTCTCACAATACGGCCACGCTAAAAGTCACCAAACTGTTTGATTGCAGCTCGCCGTCGTCTGTCAGGAATCGCAGACACACTCCGTGATACACATGCAATGGAATCACACAGCTAACTGCACTCATTGTGCTGTCAGACGACCTGCGATAAGACACGCGGTCTAGTGGCTGCAGACCGGTGCAGGTGAGCAGTGCTCGTTCACTTAAGTTCAGCCTGTCCTCCACACACGAATAGTGTTCGGATTTCATGGCGTTTACCAGACGTTCTTCTATGCATTTCCACTAGTGTATTTTATGAGCGAAAAGTAAAGAAGTTTGGGAGGCTCTTAACATCGGGGTCTTGAGAGCTGATGGTGGTGGAGCAAAGTTAGCATGGAGCAGCACCAGAATGCAAGGGCAGGAGGAAAGGGAGAACCCCGAGAAAACCCCCGCCAACACATAGCATCGTCGCGCATGGTTTTCACATGCGAAAATCTGGGAACTACCCAACTGTAGCAGTTGCGAGCTGTTTGCTAGGAAAACCACAGCGTATCCGACACTGTTATTCAAATAAGTAATCTTGCTTTATAAAGACAGTATAAAAAATTGAAATTTAATTTCTAGAGACATGACTGCCCTCCATAGAATGAATGCATAATATTATAGGAACAAGAACAAAAAAAAAAAAACCATGATATAAAATTATACAAATAATACAAAATTTCAATTTAACTAAACATTTACTGTAAAACTACAAACACAATTTCATCCCAGGGAACATTTTCACTAATCACACTTACATACTTCAGTAGTAACACAATAACATACATTACATCACAGCTTAATTACATAATACATCACATACAGGGAGAGAAACTGTTTGATTCTAAAATGTACTCTCATATCGGAAAAATAAATTAAAGTATTAATAAAATATGAAAATAACATTCTCATTAATGGTACATTTATTCGTTACAAAATATTTTAGGCACAAGAACACTACAAAATTATTAAAATGATACAAAATTTCAATATGGCAAAACATTTGCTGTAACACAGTTTACGCAATTTCTTCCCGGAAAACATTTTCACTAACCGAAACTATACACTACAAATTTAACAGCTTCATTAAAATATACCATACTCCGACAGAGAAACTATTTAGCGCCACAAAGGTATTCTTTATATGATAAATTAAATTATTAATACAATCTAAAGACAAAATTCTCATCAATCATATATGAATTATGTTTTCCCTAAAAAACTAATTATTTAACATTTTCAACTTATACCTCACTGCATTCTTTCCACTGAAAAGATTATCATCCTTTTTTTTTGAGCTATTGTTTATAAAAATACTAGCTGATAATCATATTATGTTCTTGCGAATTCTTTATGGCTAGTGTCTAAGTGTCTATAGTTGTCTAAGAAGAACATATTTTCAGGAAGGAGATTTTTGGTAAGGGAACACACGGTAATATGCTGGTTAGTTTAAAAATAATCCCTTTTCTAGTTCTATAGACGATTGCATTTAAAACATCAAGACTGGGAACACGTAAGTCCCCTGTCAAATGTTTTTATCCAGGATTGAGCATCATAGTTTACTAATAGGCGCTTGTTAACAGGAAAAAATACTTTTACACAGTTCTCAGTTCAATTCCTTCGAAACTGTGTAGCCTGCAAAACTATGCGAGTACAAGTTAACCTGTTTGATGCAGTTTTCATCTTCTGACACTGTAACAACATATGAGAATTTCTGCAGACTACTTTTAATGTAGCCAGTTTCATTCTCGTTGTTTTCTTGTTACGTAGGTAAATAGGTACGTCGCCAAATTTTATTGAATTTGCCATGCAAGGCAGAAATCTTAGAAGCCCAAGCTTCGCTTCTGTTTGGCATAGACACCTGTCTTACAGATGCAGTGCGTTGGTGGCCAGTTGATTGTCGATATACTTTCCACAAAACTGTTTTCCGGTAAATCAGTTTGAATTGGTGACTTTTCTGACACCTCTTGCTGAAAACTCCTCACGCCAAAAGGATCGATAGGCCGTGCTTTCGCGATCCCTACACATACTGAGTGTCGGGATGGAGCCAGCTTTCGCCCTTTTGCTCCACGCGAGGTTTCTGTCCTCGCTGAGCTGACCTTAGGACACCTGCGTTATCATTTGACAGATGCACCGCCCCAGTCAAACTGCCCGCCCGGCAGTGTCCTTGGATCAGATAGCGCGGGGGGCAAAGTCTAATTATTAAATGCAGTATTTCGCCATTTCAAGCAACGCAAGTGTTGTATGATAAAGGACAAAATGTATTTCTTTAGTTAGACCACCGGTGAAGTAATTCACATTCTTCTATTTATGTAACCAATCTAGAAAATTGTGAAGATGAATGAACTGGGCATCATTTCCTTGTGCAGTCAGCGGTTTCTGAAAATCTACATTTTTGTGAACTCCTTTCCAAAATGTTTTTGCAATGACTATTTTAACGTACTCAGCTGTTGCTTCATAGTTAAACATGTTATAACTTTTCCCTACAATCATCAAGACTTCAGCAATACATGTGTGAAAAATTTCAAGAGCCAGCTTAACATTTCAAAGTTCTATATTTGTAGGGGAAAGTGCTTTTAGCGTACCGCTGTATCCATATTCGATCAATTTGCTTGATTCTATTTCATGAAGCCTCTTAATGGCAGTAAATGTAGCAGTTTCAATCTATGTCACATTTTGAAAATCAGGATAGAACGTACATTGTCCATCATTCTTTAGATTTGGCAGTTATTCCCAATACATTTGAGCATGTGCGCAGAATCTATTATGAAAAATAATGGTCTTGATGCATCTGTAGGACTTTGGTAGACTATTCTAACATGCGGTGGTATCATAAAAAAAAAGACATGGCTTTCTTATTGATGGCAATGTTGTCAGTGAGACAGTAATGGAGTTACGCTACCTCACGACGACCTGTCTTGGGTCATGGGTACTTACGTTGTTGAAGACGTTGCCCGTTGACAGCTGCCAGAGGAAGCGTTAGACTCAGAGATGCTGGTGCTTGGTGGTTTCGGTGAGGGACGGAGCTATACTGAGCGCGCAGCATTTCCTTCCACCTAGCGACAGCTGCGACGACTGAGGGGGGGAAGGGGTCGCATTGTGACGTCAGCGCCGCCTTTGAATTGGATTGGACGACGATCGACTTCCGTTTCGAGGATGTTCTCCACAGCTTTAAGGAGGACAACTGTTGCGGAAACTTCGCTGTAAATGCCCTGGCAAACTAAGGGGTTGGTCTCACTTTGAGACATGTAAATTTTGAAATGTTGGATTTATTGGGGAATTTATGCCAGTCAACTAACTGTACATAGTTATGTAACTATATATTTCTTTTAACGGCACATTTTTATTGTAACACCTCAGATTTTGTAATGTTTTTAAGTAATTTAGGTATATCAATATTTAAATGATTTAATGTAATATTTGCATATATTTTGCAAAATTAAAATATATTTGCATTTCTTTTTGGGGCGATGGAAAGAAAAAAAAGAGAAGAAATGCCCGAAAATTTAAATTAAAAGTGAATACCAATTTCATTACAGTTAAGAGGAGTATGTACCAAAACTATTTTCTGTGAAATAATTTGCATGAATATATAAAGCTCAATAAAAAGTCTACACGGTGATTCTAAAATCATAGGACAAACATTGGGGAGTGGTAGAGCTCACAAAAACAAACAATTATTGTATAGTAATATATGGGCGGAAGTAACGCGTTGAGGCACAAACACAAAAACATAACACATTAACGGCCACCACGATCGCCAGATTTAATGATTCTCGATTTGTTCCTATGGGGGCACTTGAAAGCCCTCATTTACGAGACTCCAGTTGATTCTATTGAAGACCTCGTCGCTCGACTATCCTGTGCGGCTGCACACGTGCGTGAAATACCCGGCGTATTTGATTCTGTTCGCCAATCACTCCACCGACGCTACCAAGCTTGCATTACTGTCGGTGGTAGCAATTTTGAGCAATTATTATAAACATTGCTGTAAAAAGGCATTTAGCGGCGACGTTGTAAATAAACACTGTGTTGCATTTCATGTGTTATTTTTGTGTTTGTGCCTCAACGCGTCACTCCCACCCATATATCCCTATACAATAATTGTTTGTTTTAGTGAGCTCTACCACCCCTCAATGTTTGTCCCATGATTTTAGAATCACTCTGTATATGTTCTGGGAATATAACTTTTTGTCATAAAAGGTAAAAACCAATTGTGTAAGGCTGTGTAGTTTATTTTTTTTCATATTAACTATGGTTAATGAAAAACAAAATTGTGAAATGGCAAAAAAAAAAATCACATTTTTAGATCTTGCCTGCACGCAGTTTCCTTCAGAGGTAGGAGAAAAATTACAACTACATATATCTGTGGGCTTTCATTGCATGCAATGCAGACCCGCTGTTACAGATCTGTATCACAGATCTTAACCATAATCTGTAATTATTAAGAGTAGCGACTTTTCCGAATATCGGGAAAATATAACCTGCAAATGTTAAATATGGTTATTACCAATAACACCTAATACGAATTTCAGTAGGGAATCGCGTAATTTGCAGTATATATCACTAAATGTGATAGTGAGGAGGGCTACGAAGATTGCGGCATATTAAATATAAGAATATCTTTTGAAACCAATCTTTACTTTATAAAACGTCATTCACAGGGTATATTTATGCAGAGCCGCCAAGGTTATACAGGTAAAAAACCACAGCAATCAAACAGCGTTGGAACATCGTGTAATTCTGTTGAATTATTCAAGGCTTACCTTGTCGATATTTATGAGAGGATTGTACTACGTAATGTATTGGTAGAATAAATATATATATAGTAGATCATACATAAAATAATAAGACGTTCACAGATGGTGTTTATCAACAGTTGACGAGTATCGCCATGATACATTCCAATACATTCGGTGACCAATGATGCATGGACAAAGGAAACAAATTTGCATCAAAATTGGTTAATGTCACAATTGTATGGTGGGAATGTGCGCCACATCAGTGTACCGTATGAATTTGACTGTGCAGAGGTGTGTGATGTACGAGTGCTTTTAACGCGTGTTTCAGTGCAATTCATTCAAATTATTGCGTGAATATACGAGTGTTTCTGCGCCTTTACGTCCATGGGCATAGTTAAAATATGATAATTGTGCATAATTTGAGTGTTTCTAGAGTTTCGACAAAGTGAATAGATGTTAACGTGTCGTGCTAAATCATCTACAACGAATGATTGCTGATTCAATGGGTGACTAATATAATACATTCCGAGTTTTAGCATAGAAAATGTAATGTATAGTATTGCGTGTGAATGTGTTAATTGAAGGGTTGGTAATTATTAAGTTTAAGAGCTTTTCTGAAAAACCCAAAAAAAAATTCAAAATTATGATATATTTTTACTCTACTAATCACGTAGAACACGAATATAAAAGGGGCATTAACGTCCGACTAATTTCTTAATATGTGCCCACCTAACCTAACAGAACCTAACCCCACAATGGGCGAATCACTATTTTACATTTTTAAACTAACCTAGGATTGTCGGGTTTTACACTAACCTAGGGTTTTTGGATTTTACACTAACCTAGGATTTTGTAGGGTTTTACACTAACCTAGGATAGTAGGGTTTTACACTAACCTGGGATGTTTGGGTTTTACACTAAACTACGAATGTAGGATTGTAGGGATTTAAAGGAACCGACGTAAACAAACATATTTTGCAAGTTTTTTAAATATGTTCTACTTATTTTAACATTACGGCCTCTTGAATATGAACAAGGTAGGTGTGCAGAACCCATTATTATAACTTTTGTTGGTCTAGGACGTTTCTTTCAGAAACTTAAACAAACTGCCTATACTGCTCATTTTGCAATTTTGCTCCATTTTTTTAATATGTTGTAATTATTTTAAAGCTACGCCCCTAGTATATATGTGTTCTACGTGATTAGTAGAGTATAAATATATCATAATTTTGAATTTTTTTTTTTAGATTTTCAGAAAAGCCCCTTATAACGATAACGTACATATTTTACACATGTTTTACCCCACAATTATCCTTATCTTCATAGCCCACCCCACTATCGTATATGTAGTTTGTATAGATATGTTAATGCTCCAAGTAAATTTCGTGTTCTGTGTAATTAGTAGAGTGGAATTAAACCGCTTTCCGTGAATTATTCTTTTGTTTTGGGAAAAGTCGCTATACTTTACAATTACCGCCATGATTCTAATTAATTACTCAAAAAATAAGTACAGTCTCAACAATACCCTTGAAGATATAGGTTATAGTATAGGTTATATTCACCATAATACACAGTACTTACAGGTTTCGCGTATAACTCAAAATTAACAGCTCGGAAGACGTTCGAAGTTTTAAGCAACCTCAAACCATCACCTGGGGATGGATCTTTACTCAAAATATTCGATAATCTCATCTTATACTTTCCAAAACTTGACGACTTTCAAAACATTACAAGCCCTCCACTGTGCAATTAGCCATGAAATTCTGCATCTTAGTGATTTGTAACGAATGTGAATAACGTATAAGATGAAAGATATATTTATCACTGCAGTCACTGCAATACCAAAGAAAAATTCACGATACTACCTAAAATGTGGCAGGAAATGAAAATAGGGTAAAATTTTACTATAGGGGCTTTTCTGAAAATAAGAAAAAAAACTCCAGAAAGTGGTATATTTCGACTCTACTAATAACGTAGAACACGAATATATTGGGGGCATGGCTTTAAAATAAGTACAACATATTTTAAAAAATTGAACAAGTTTGTGAGGTGACTGTTTCTGACAGTTTGTTTACGTTTTGAACGAAACGTTTTATGCCAACAAAAGTTG
>NQII01000686.1:514053-535328 GCA_002778355.1 Clitarchus hookeri
TACAGGGTGATTCTAAAATCATGGGACAAACATTGAGGGGTGGTAGAGCTCACTAAAACAAACAATTCTTGTATAGGAATATATGAGCAGAAGTGACGCGTCGAGGCACAAACACAAAAATAACACATGAAACGCAACACATTGTTTATTTACAACGTCGCCGCTAAATGCCTTTTTACAGCAATGTTAATAATAATTGCTCAAAACTGCTACCACCGACAGTAATGCAAGCTTGGTAGCGTCGGTGGAGTGATTGGCGAACAGATTCAAATACGCCGGGTATTTCACGCACGTGTGCAGCCGCACAGGATAGCCGAGCGACGAGGTCTTCAATGGAATCAACTGGAGTCTCGTAAATGAGGGCTTTCAAATGACCCCATAGGAACAAACCGTGTCTCGATAAATCTGGCGATCGTGGTGGCCGTTAATGTGTTATGTTTTTGTGTTTGTGTCTCAACGCGTCACTTCCGCCCATATATTCCTATAGAATAATTGTTTGTTTTAGTGAGCTCTACCACACCTCAAAGTTTGTCTCGTGATTTTAGAATCAGCCTGTATAAATGCGTAGAGACCCAGTACTCGAGTAGTTTAAATGAGTATTTTATCAACTAAGAAACTATAATGACAAATACTTAAAAAAAATTTCCCTTGTGAGAATGCCAACATATGACGAACTTTTGCAAAAACACTACGTGCATCTTCAGAGAACAGCAACGAACATAAGAGACTGCATCTCACCTGTGGAACGCCTAGCTGAGGGAGAACGATTAGTGTATTTTGCGCGTGCCACGTCTGTCAAAAATTACGCGTTCCAATAAAGTTCTACCGGTTGTCAACACTTTGTTGTACAACAAACCTGCTTTTTTTGAAACAAAAAAAAAAATATTATGCGTAACTTGATTACGTCGTATTTGCGTTACAAATTTGTTAAAAATAGTGTACGATCATATCAAAGCATAGATATGTATGTAAAAAGTATACTGACTCTATTGGAAATCACGCAGTTTTACCGGTAGAGTATAAATAAAAGCAGTTCAGTGTTGGGACATAAAGTGGAAGATGGGAAGTTTTGGGCGGCTCTTAACGACGAGGTCTTGAGAGCCGATGAGGGTGAAACGCGGTAGGTATTGAGCGGCGCTGGAATGTAACTGCTGGGGAAACGGGAGATCCCCGAGAAAACCTGCCAAACAGTGGCATCGTTCGGCACGAGTCCCGCGGACGAAAATATGGGAGCGGTCCCGCCGGGAATCGAACCCTGTCTTGGTGGGAGGCTAGTGCTCTAGCCGCTGGCACCACCGCGGCCCCTTCTGGGGCATAGAAATTTGTTACTGCGCAGCTGGCATGCGTACTCTATCACGAATCCACTGAAAGTCACAGAGTGCATAAGAATACAGAGAGGTGAAAATACCACTTCTACAGCGGACATCAGGAAACGGCGTCACCGGCCAGCAAAATGTTGGAAACGCCGTTCGCCTATCAGCGGCTGGTAACCAACTCGCCAGCCGGTGGCACAGCCAATAAGAAAATCTTTTGCAGAATGCAGTAGTCGATAAGATGCAATGCGCGTCCCCGGAGCCTTACGCAGAGGACAATCAGAGGACTTGCAAGTTCACATCAGAGGAACCGCTGCGCCATTTCGTCTCCGTGTACATATCTACTCTATGACATCGCCGTTGTGGTATTTCAGATGCATTGTTTAGTGATCGATATATCGCCACATCACACGGCGCTGCTTGTAGGAGTCGACCTCGACTGGTAGTTGGCAACCACGACACAGCTGCGTTGGGACGGGCCACTGGCGAAGGCACCGGAATGGGATCCGACTATCGCCGTTGTAGTATTTCAGGTGCATTGTTTAGTGATCGATATATCGCCACATCGCACGGCGCTGCTTGTAGGAGTCGACCTCGACCGGTAGTTGGCAACCACGGCACAGCTGCGCTGGGACGGGGGCCACTGGCGAAGGCGCCGGAGTGGGATCCGGCAGGCGCGTCACGGCGGCGGGCCGGGCCAAGTTTGGCGGGTATTACCGCCGCACCGACCGGAAGACGCGCACGTGGTCAGATCCCCCGTCGCGCGCCCCTCTCCTGCCTTCCTTCCGGTGGACGTACGCGCACTCCGCAGGCCCCATCATCAGCGGCAAATCTTCCCGCGTCGGCCAGCGACCGCTGGCTATAGTCCATTAGTCCATTCGCGGTAACTTCCAATTTTTTCCGAACCCTTGCTAAAGATCTACTTTCAGCATATTCCTCCGCCGTGTGCAAACAAAGCTTTACCAAATTCAGAAAATTACATCAAAGGGACAACGCACCGTATTCGCGCGCACTCAGTTCAATAACGTTTTGTATACAAACTTACTAGGCATTGCCAACACACCTGTTTTTTTCCCTATATTTTTTATATTAATTTTAATTATAAATTAAATATAATTTATTGATGAAATGTATGTAACAGTTTAATCTAACAAAAAATTACAATATTTCAAAACGCTTGTGAAAACATGATATATTTAGGAAACAAACACACCGTTCATGAAATGATGTCTCGAAGGTTTGACTCAAAACGAGTGAAGATACTTCGAATACACTATATAGGCCGTTTGCGGTAAAGTGAGCACTTTTGAAATCAACCTGTGATCTGTGTGGATGATGCCATGGCGTAGCATTATTGGGGGTTAATATAAGAAACCAAGTTTTGACAGAAACTGTCGCATGTGAACTTAAATTATAGTAGGTAGTAATTACCGACCGTGACGCACATCTCAATTTCTTAATAAATCTTCAAAGTTTCAAAAAAATACATATTTTACTTCCTAAATTCTTAATAAATTAAACAGTGCACCAATAAAATAATTTTGCCTGATAAGTATTTAACAATTGTGAAAAAGAAATATTTAAATATTAGGAGTGTAAAATGTTATTGTCTCAATTATAGGAATAATGAAAGTAAGAAGGCTCAATCAGTGCGTAATATTAAGTTTTCATTCTCATTAAATTTTCCCTTTTTGTAATTTAAAATTTTTGAGGTTTTATTTCAATTTTGTTATTTGAATTTTATATAATTTAATTTTTTGGATAAGATTTTTATAATTGATTATTTTTTTCATATATTGATTAGTTGATCAAAAATTTACAAATTAATTTTGTTGTTCATATTTTAAAGCTCTATTTATAAATTAAGATGTCTGCCAGGATCGGTAATTACTATCTACTAATGATGGAGAACGGACATCCCTTTGAGAAAGGTTTTTTAAAAATATATTTTTAGATTTAAGTAACGGGGCGGCGGGACTCTGAATTATGTTTCCCATTTTTCCCGATGAAGCCAAGTGGCCGAATGAAATCTGCAGAATCAAAAAACGAACTGCTATGAAATAAGTAAAGTAGTGCTCCTAGTATACCTCATTGGTAGGGTCAGTGATATTTCGCGAAAAGATTTGGAGACAAGATACAGTCCAAAGCACTGTAGGGTCATCCATCTTCTTTGATTGGCTAAAAAATGTTCTGGCCCGTGTTAACAGTTTGCGAACGAATCACGAAGGTTCAGTGTCGGAGTTACTTATTCCTGAGTGGCTTGGTCAAAGACGGACACGGCACCAGCAGCCAATGGATGTATAACAATAGTTGAGGTGTGTATATAGTATTGAAGTCTACTGTGTGCTCAGATTTTAACGTGAAAAGTCACTGGCCCTACTCATTGGGGATTGGTTGTGGTAGGGATGCCAGGCCCAGCTTCAGGCGGGAAACATTGGTCATGGTAAAGTGAACACTTTGGAAAACCCAGCTTATGATCTACTCCTCTTTTGATTCTGTAATCTTCCACCGCGTGTAAATTTAACGTTGTCACGGGCGTCGTCACTTTATCCATGCGCCATTCCAAGTGAAACCTTGGAATTGTTAAGAACGTTAATGTGTGTAAAGCAAGAAGTACTTACTTTATGAGGAGTATGTACTGAAACATGTTCTGTATAAATACACTGAAGAGCCAAAATAACTAGTACACCTGCCTAATATCGTGTAAGGCCCCCCGAGCACGCAGAAGTGCCGCAAGACGACGTGGCATGGACTCGACTAATTTCTGAAGGTATGCAGGAGGCAATTCACACCATGACTCCTGCAGGGCAGCCGCAGATTGGTTTAATCTGCGGCAATTTGAGAAAGGGTTGCACGGCTGTCACGTTTAATGATTCTCGTCAGTTCTTCGTTTGTCCCGTTCTTTCACGATCTTTTTCCGGCCGCAGCGATGTCGAAGATGTGATGTTTTACCGGATTCCCGATATTACGGTACACTCTTGAAATGGTCGTACGCGAACATCCAAATGTTATCGCTACCTCGGAGATGCTTATGTCCCATCTCTCGTGCGCCGTCTATAACACCACGTTCAAACTCACTTAAATCTTGATAACCTGCCATTGTAGCAGCAGTAACCGATCGAGCTGCCGACCGCATCGCGTTACTCTGATTGGTTCCATATGTATATGCTTGTTATCAGTCTCACTGATGTACAAATATCAATAAAATATAAGTGGTTTGTGTTCTCACTTATAAGATGCCGATATACTGACTTTACGCGAATGCACGTATCTCGGTAAATAAATGTTCTGCAAACACGACATTTCGTCAGAAAAGTTCAAAACAATTATCTATGCCCCTAATTTTTTTTTACTGTTGTTTAATTAAATGTATTCTTGGAGAAAAAAATTGGTGAAAATGGTCCAACATGGCATTTTGAAGCTTGCGTGTGCAGATTTCTAAAGCGGAAAGAGAAAATTACGACAATGCAGGAGTAGTTTAATATGTGGGCTTTCATAGTGTGTAATAAAGTCCCGCTGTTACAGATCTAATTTACACGGTACAGCGTCACGACGGAAACACTGCACGCCCTGCGCTTAGGAGCGATGAGATACTAGGGATGCCTGTTAATGTCGCCCATATCACTCCTTGACCTTGAACGCGCAGCTACTCCTCTTAATAGCCATACATTTAAACACTACACCCACAATATGTCAATTAATAATGACTGTTTGTTATTAATTTGCTACCAACTTAACTAGGAGCGTGCGTACCAATGTGTAAAGTATTTTTTTTTTCAAGGGTTGATTTGAAAAGTGCTTGCTTTAGCATGAACGGTCTTTACATATATTTTACAGTACACCCTGACACACGGGTTCCCAGTTAATTTGAATTCGGAATTAAGTATAATAGTTCGAAGTGTGTTGACATTGCATTACGAGTTATGTTTACATTTATGGCAACTACAGTAGGTGTTTTTTTATTTTCATTTTCCGTTTTATTCTCATTAGGGAACGTTCTACTATATTAATTACACATTTATATTCTTAACAACTACACATTTTCACTCGAATTACGCATAAATAAAAAAATTTGACCCATGGAAATGTAAGATTTTATGTATGACGGAAGCATACAAAATGAGGATTAAAGTAGATATTAAGCGCTTTCAAAAGTTCTCAGTCAACCGTGAAAAGCCTATATAAGTCGGTTTAGTGGTCACTTCCAACTTTTCTGAAACCTTGCTTCAGTAATACTTTCCAGCTGATCGCTACGTATTATTCCACCGCAATGTAAACCAAGTCGCCATTTTTCCTGAGAAGAAAAAGTAGAGGGAATACGAAGTAGAGAGAGCATGCAAGTTACGCAGTGACCACAATTCATGCTCCAACATTTGACAATTTTTTTTTCCAGTAGATATAATTTGAGTTTGTATCACTCTTTATGTAATTTTCTCTACCATAGTTTTAATGCCCCCTAAAGTATACGACATTTAAGTTAATATAATTATTTTATTAATATAAAATGATAAACCTGTTGGTAATTCAAAAGTAAACGCACATGTTCATCACTGTTGAACATGTGATTTTGACAATTCTACTGGCAGGCGGTAAGTCAATTAAGGGGATGTGTTGTAGAACAGGAAAATCCGTCTACCTCATCATTAATCTATGGAAGGAAACGCCAAATAGAAACCAGCGCGCCATATTTGTGCGCTGGACGGACAGTAAAAAATAAATATTTGCATACATTACAAGACTATCTTCCTGCAAAAGTAGGAAAAAATTACTTAAAAAGTGACAAGAAACTCAGTTAAAATGAATTTTTTGTAATATTTATTTCTTACTAGCCATTATCAATACACTTCTTGCGTCTTTGTTTTTCATCCATGTTGACCATAAAATGCGAGGGTTGTGGCACAAGTCATGGCAAACTATTATCTTGTTCAAAATCACGCAGTTGTATCATGATATGTATGTACCTGGTGAACCTGGAATCCATAGTATGTGGATACTCCAATAGATGACCGGGGCCGCGGTGGTGTAGTGGTCAGACTAGCACCAAGGCGAACCGGGTTCAATCCCCGTCCGGTTCACTCCGGATTTTCGTAAGTGGAAATCGTGCCGCTTGATTATATGCTTGCATTAAAGTTAGCAGCAACGTTGGGGAAAATTAGTTCCATTCTCAAACGTCGTATCGATTCGCGCAATAAACTGAATTCTAAGTTCGAGGTGTGTGAGGATATACTTTTACCACGATGTTCCGTTGTATTATTTCTCTGCGTGCGGGCACACCATGTAAAACTCCAAACTTTATACACTCACGCGTACAACATGCTCGTGTCATTATGGCGTATAGTGTTTAGTTCTCATTCCTTGAACGCCTACATGACCAACCATTTTCTTAGATTCTCTTGGTTATAATTTGCAGTTTGCTATAGGTCGACTGTGTCAACTCAAATTCTGATGTTCTTATTTCCTATATATATATATATANGTAAAAATCGGAGCACACAGTAGACTTCGATACTATATACACACCTCAGCTGTTGTTATACCTCCTTTGGCTGCTGGTGCCGTGTCTGTCCTTGACCAAGCCACTCAGAACTAAGTAACTCCGACACTGAACCTTCGTGATTCGTGCGCAAACTGTTAAGACGGGCTACAACATTTTTTAGCCTATCAAAGAAGCTGGATGACCCTACAGTGCTTTGGACTGTATCTTGTCTCCAAATCTTCTCGTGAAATATCACTGCCCCTACTTATGGTTAGTTGCTTCACTAAAAGTTCCAGAACCGCACAGTAGCAAAAGTATTTTCTGTGAAATCCTAGGGCTGAAATTTTGCTAACAAATTTGACAGTTTTGAACATATTCGTTTATGAGTTGTAGTAGGTCACAGACGTGGAATTTGAGTGAACGTATTAGTGAAAAGCAATCATCGACATTAAATAAGACCCTCTAATTGGGTTTCCAGGTTCACTTGTATATCGAATTTACATTAAATGTGAGTGCAGTAGAACGTTTTTATAATTATTTGAATTTATGTTTCTTGCTAATGGTATAGAGTTAAACAAGAATATAATTCTTTGTATGTAATTTATTCATATAATATCAAGTGGTATAGAAGCGACGAAGTATGAATTGAGAACAACAGCATTGAAATACCAATAACAATATAATAAATAAGTTAGTGATTGTGAAGTCACGATAAAATATAATGTATAGCAAAAGGTAATGCGTCACTTGTGGAATCCAGAGAATAAATATTTATGGGTGTGTTTATGCATATAGCAACATGTCACTGGCTGAGAATTTCCAAGCACTGCCTGATAAGCACATACAGATTCAACCGAAAATAGTCAAACCCTTTAAACCTAATTACAAACTTTCTCGTCAACCAGATCTTCCTAGCGGGTTAAGACAATAAAAGGCCAGTAAATTGGCAAGAACCCCCTCCAAGAAAAATTGTTGCTGGGTGTCTTGGAAAACGATATCTAAATGGTAAAAATAGCAACTATTCTAAACGGCAGAAAGTGGAGTGTCAGTCGATTCGGAATTAAATTTAATGCTCTGGAAATTCCTTTCTTATCAGGCGCAAGGGAACGAAACTGTAAATGGGTTTCGGGATCACTTTCCTGTGGAGTATCGTCAAATTGCCTTCTTGAAGGGATGCAGTTTACTGCAAAGAGGCAATTACGAACAAAGCGAATTGTGTTTTTTTTTGTCCATTCTGCCGCGTGAGCACGTGGTCATCAAAGTCCTGTCGCACATCGTGGCCATCTTCTGTTTGTTGTTGGTCGCCACAAGAAAGCGCTTTTCTGCACCTAGCGTGCTCACAGAGTCTTGTTGAATGCAAACGTCTGTAAGCTTCCGTAATGTCTCTTCTCTGGTTTTCACTGCAATAACAGGAAATACGAATGTGTTGCAGAAGAAAATGCTACGTACACTCTAAACTTGTATCAGTGAGAACTGAGCCAAATCAGTGAAAATATTGAGAATTGAGCAACTTATAATCAGTGTAAGATAACTAATTAATGTAGTGGTTAAATTTAACTGGTTTGTTTGTAATTCCCCATTGACTGTCAAGAACGTCACTGCTATAAATCACTTGTTCTTAGTTAATTTGCTTGATTCGCCGGTCAGCAGTAGCTTATCAACGGACTTTCAGTGAATGTTATTTCACTGATTGATAACACTGATTTCGATTAAGAGTGGGTTCACGGTCGATTACAAAATTTTTAAGATAAACGTTTGGAATAAAGTCCTCGACGTAAGCACCTATAATATAGCCCTTTCAGCTATATCTCGTTACTCTTGGCTCCTGGTTATCACATAGTAGATACGTACACAGAGACAAAATGACCTAGCAGTCGCTCTGGTGTGGGTGTACCCATTCTCCGATTGGCTCTATCGAACTGTCATCTACTGAGGTGGAGTGGAGAGATTTCGGCGGCTCTTAACATCGATGTCTTGAGAGCCGATGAGGGTGGAGCAGTGAGGTGGATATGCAGCAGCGGGGATTGCAAGGGCGAAGGGAAACGGGAGATCCCTGAGAAAACCCGCCGACCAGCGTCATCGTCCGGCATGATTCCTACTTGCGAAAATCCGGAGTGAACCGGCCGGAGATTGAACCCGGTTCACCTAGGTCGGAGGCGATAACAACATTGAAATACCAATAAAAGAATATGAAAGAAGGAAGTAATTATGAAGTCACGATAAACCAAAATGTGTAGCAACAGAAAATACTACACGTGTTAGTCCAGAGAGTTAATATTTGTGTGTGTGTTTATTAATATAAGTATAAACACGTCACTGGCTGAGAATTTCCATGTACCGTCTGATCAGCACATACAGATTGGGGTAATTTTCTAGACTCGGTTAAGCTTTGTTTGCATGAGGCGGAGAAATATCCTGTAAGTAGAACTTTGGCAGGACTTCAGAATATTTGGAGATCCACTAGAGTAAATCGAACCAAATATTTGTTTGTTTAGTGCCAAATTTTTATTTAGTTGCCCTAAGTAAATATTTTGTTGAGCAAGAAAATTTGAAAAGCAACCATATTACTTTTTTTTTTTTTCATCTAACAAAATACACGTTTGATCAAACAAAGTACTTGTTTGAATAAACAAAATCTCTGTGTTGGGCCAAAAGAAATTAGACTGTTAAGATAATACATTGTTTAATCAAATGTATATATTTGTTTGGCTGCTCATTCGATTGCTTTCGTTCGAAAATGTACAGCTCGGGAGTTCGTTCATACTTGTTGTGGCAGTTAGGATAGCAACAGTGCTTGTTGTTGCATCTGTTGATGCTTAAAAATCGTATGAAAATATAGATAAAACGTGTTGAACAGGAAACTGGATAGCTGTAAAACTTGAAATATTTGCTTGCAAACGTTGTCCAGGACGTGCAGTGTTGCTAATTAGAAAAATGCTGGCTTCAACGGCAGTCGCGTTAACTGAGGCTGGGCTCTCTGACGCAGGCGATCTAAGTAAGAATCTCGTTAGAACTTCTAAAATTTTATATATCAACCCAAACTGTTTAATGCACTTGGAGCCAAACAAATCTTCTGTTACATCAACCCAAATATTTTGTTGCATCAACTAAATTTTTTCCTCGAGCAACCGAATAAGAACAACCAAATAATTCGGTTTCAGCGAACAATAACATTTCATTGTCTCTAAACAGCAAATTAGGGCCAGTGACTTTTCGCGTAAAAAATCGGAGCACACAGTAGACTTCAATACTATATACACACCTCAGCTGTTGTTATACCTCCATTGGCTGCTGGTGCCGTGTCCGTTTTCGACCAAGCCACTCAGGACTAAGTAACTCCGATACTGAACCTTCGTGATTCGTGCGCAAACGGTTAACACGGGCCAGAACATTTTTTAGCCAATCAAAGAAGCTGGGCGACCCTACAGTGCTTTGGACTGTATCTTGTCTTGCAATATTTCGGCGAAATATCACTGCCCCTGCAGCAAATAACCTGGTTGCGCCAAACAAACGTTGTTTGATTCAACGAATTTATTTTTCCTCGGTGTAACCGTGAGTGGGCTATGGGCGTCTGAGGTGGCTAACTAGGGGGATCCCCAGGCTGGCAGCGGGTGTGCGAGGAAGTAATAGAATAATAATCGTCGCTGATTGGGTACGTGCCTGCGTGCCAGGTAGTTGCGCCAACCAGCAGGACGACCTTGTAGGGGCGTCCGCGGCAGGAGGAAATGTCGCCGGTTCCATAAAGAGGGGGCCTGAGGTCATGCCGTGGAATAGGTTAACGCGGATGCCTACTGCGAAGGGAGGACAAGAGTGGAAAAGGATAGGGGGTTTACTCGCTGAGTGGTTTGCAGGCGTCTCTCAGGCCACGTTTAAAGACATCGCTTTCGAAAAAAAAAAACCAAAGGCGCACCGTCTATCTTTGCCAGAGCCACATTTCTACAAAATATTTTTTTGTAGAATTTCAGTACCCCTGAATATTGCGGACACTTATTAATTTAATCCCACTTGCTCTCTCTCTTGCAGCGGCGTGGATCGTCTCCTCGAAGGTCACAGTGTTATGGTGTGATCATTTAAACAGCAACTGTATAATTTTCATGTAATCAAACCTCATCAGATACTGCTGTGCTCTACCTAATCGTGAGTAATTATTGAGCTACGTCCCTAAATACTTTCAAGTACGAATTGGCTTATAAAAGCTTAGTTCGTGACAACGGGGTGACTAGTCGCGAGGCTACGGAAACTAGCCTTTCGCGGGGTGTTATTTAAGGAAGCGTGATTTTCTAGCGTGCGTTTTTCACGACTAGTCGTATTTCCAAAACGCTTCAGCTAAGAACCGCTGCTTTTATCGAACGGCTCGAATTTTAAAACGTCTCGATCACAGAAAATACAGCATGTTTCGTAAAGATCTGAGCGATCGCAAAAAATTTTTATCGCAACGAAACCACTGAATGTGGAGTGCCGAAAACAGTGCAGGGTGAAAGTGGAAACTCGAACGGTTTTTTTTTTGTGACACATGCAAATGTTCAACGTGTGTACTGCTGGTAACGCAGTTTACACACACGCGATAGTCTAGTTCCTGCCACACTCGCATCGGCATGAGCCTGTCGATAGCGCCTTCCGCTGTGACAATCCGCTCTCGTAGGTCAGCGATATTACGCGGCCACGGTGGGGCGTACACCCCGTCTTCTATGTAACCCCACAATAAGTTGTCACACGAAGTGATGTCCGTTGATCTTGGGGGGGGGGGCACAGAATTACGCGCTGACTTCGTGGTGTGGAATTACGTAACCCAGAAACATTTATCAACACGTGCAGCGGCCATTGCACGGCGCTAACGAATGCCAGCTGAACAACACCGCGGGCGTCATTACGAGCGACACCTAGCGGCAGGAATGCGAACTCGCGGCGTAACGCAACACGCACACACACAAACTGTTTGCCGTGCCTCGTTCGTTCTGCTCGGTCGTCATTAATGCACGTTGCATGGTTCAGTTGCAATGCATTTCTGTAATCCCTCAAATATTTACGAAACACGGTGTGTAACGATGCAGAGTTGAAACAGTCGCTTGTACCGCAAACTCCAAACGCACGCGCCAGAAAAAAAATTTCTCCACCAGCCAGCAACATGTCGGAACGCCGTTCGCCAATCAGCGCCAGGTGACTTACTTGCCAGCTTGCAGCCCGGCCAATAGGAGATCTTTGGCAGCACGCAGTAGCCAATCAGACTCACGCATCCAGTCAGCAAATAGGTGAGTCCTCAGCAAAAGAACCGCCCGCCGCGACATTACACTTCTGTGAAGTGAGTGAAGAAATTTGGGCGGCTTTTAACAGCGAGGTCTTGAAAGCCGACGAGGGTGGAGCGAGGTGAGTATGGAGCAGCGCCGGAGTGTAAGGGCGGGGGTAAACGGAAGATACCGAGAAAACCCGCCTACAAGCGGCATCGTCCGGCACGATTCCCACATGCGAAAATCCGGGAGTGATCTGGCAGTGGATTGAACGCGGTTCGCCTTGGCGGGAGGCCAGCACGCTAACTGCCCAGACACCGCGGCCCCATTACACTTCTGTATGCTTACCAAATTCTTTATCTCAGGTGTCCGCCCGTGAATTTACTGACGTTCAGCATCGGAGCAACTAATTACGATCGCCCTAGCCAAGTTAGAAAATGTATTCTCAGAAAAGAAAACTGTACGTTTGCACCTGGAACATTGAAGTGTACACCGCAAGTAAATGTTTTCGCTAAAACAAATTAGTCCTCGGTTATTGCTGGAGCCGTGGTGGTGTAGTGATTATACTATTCACCTCCCACCGAGGAGAACAGGGTTCGATTCACAGCGGGTTCACTCCCGGATTTTTGCGCGTGGGGATCGTGCCGGAAGATGCCGCCGGTCGGCGGGTTTTCTCGGGGATCTCCCGTTTCCCCCCGTCCCCTGTATTCCGGCGCTGCTGCACAAACAACTCGCTTCATCGGCTTTCAAGACCCCGATGTCAAGAGCCGTCCAAACTTCCCCACTCCATGTTCGGGAAGATGTTAATATTTCGCCATTAATATTTTGGCTACTCTGGCATTATCAGTCAGGATTTTTGGCTGTAAAAATTGTTTCTCAGTGAAAAATGCACTGTCCAGGCTGAAAAATATGAGATGACAAGGTTTTTAAATAAACATTATGGCATGGACGTTATGGTGTGGTTAACTAAGAACGTTTGGAACCAACTTTCGTAAACCACCATTACCCCTTTCTGCCTGTATTAACTTACGCACTTAATTATATGCGCAATAAACTGCATTCTAAGTTCGAGGTGTGAAACAGTACCCGGTTCTTTGTTTTTAAGGTACTTACACGACCTTAAAATACAAACATTGGAAATTAAACATATAGCAAAAATGACGGGGGTGAAAAGGGA
Organism: Clitarchus hookeri; assembly: GCA_002778355.1. NCBI lineage: Eukaryota > Metazoa > Arthropoda > Insecta > Phasmatodea > Phasmatidae > Clitarchus > Clitarchus hookeri. Next base: position 527,245 of record NQII01000686.1, read on the forward strand.
CGGCGATGGTACTGAATGTTGGATGAACATATGATGGCACAGACAGTGTAGCGTAAGAGATAAGGCACGCCCTTGCGAATAAGAGAACGTTGCCACGCACTGGCAAAATTCTTTGTGGCGGCCACAAAGTATTTTTTTTGTATTCATCCTGCCAAACTTTTTTGTGGCGAACATAAATTTTTTTTTGTTGCCCCCGTAAAATAAATTTTTAGTGGCCACAAAATTTTAGTGGTGCAAACTAAAATACGTCGTGTTAACCCCAAAAAGTTCTGGCGGGGCGAATACCAACAAAATTCTTTGTGGCCGACACAAAGTGTTTTTTGTCAGTGATGCGTACTTGTTCGCAATACAACATAATGACTTGTTTGTGTTTTGAATTATGTTCAACGGTAAACATACGTGTATATATATCGCTTAACGTATTAGCACACACTCAATCATTTCACGTTATAAAACTACGCCATGCTAGACTCTACAGTAATATACATACACGAGTTAATTGCCGTGTTAACATTAACAACTGGACAGTATATTTGCATTATAATAATGCACGGCCTTGTATAAGTTTAAAACTATTAACTTTTATACAGTCTCGTATTTTTCTCATTGGCCGCTATCACAGCCAGAACCCAGACACCTGTTCGACTCTGCCAAACCAAACCAGACCACGAAAGTGTTACACTTATTATCATTGATGCAGAGTCCTAACGGACGTGTCGAACGAGTGGGGGTTCAATGAAACACACCAAGCTGACGTATACTTAGATGACGCCTAGTCTGTCACAACATTATAGCTAGCGGCAGTGATATTTCGCGAAAATATTTCGAGACAAAATACAGTCCAAAGCACTGTAGGGTCGTCCAGCTTCTTTGATTGGCTGAAACATGTTCTGGCCCGTGTTAACAGTTTGCGCACGAATCACGAAGGTTCAGTGTCGGAGTTACTCAGTCCTGAGTGGCTTGGTCAAAGACGGACACGGCACCAGCAGCCAATGGAGGTATGACAACATCTGAGGTGTGTATATAGTATTGAAGTCTACTGTGTGCTCCGATTTTTACTCGAAAAGTCACTGGCCCAAGTTATCAGTTATGATGTTTGTGCTATCTCATTTTCCATAACATTATCACCTCAAAGATTTTGTTACCCTCAGCTCATTAGCAAGGCATTAAAGTGTCTTTTTAAGTCATGTTTGCCACTGACTACTCAAGAATTTTATTATTTGTATATATTTTATATACATTTTAAATTTTCTTTCCGAATATTATGGAAATGCAATGTTTTAGATTATATATGTGATTGATATATATTCAGAGAATTATAAAGCTTAAAATGTTATTAGAGAAACGTTTTCACAAACATTGTCAAAAAATGTTATTATAATGTTGTAAGGTGTCATCTCTACAAGAAATGTGTCCCCTGTAAGCAAGGCAAGACATTATTCCTGAAAAGTAGGGGCCGGCGATGTCTATTATTAAAATTTAATATTCGGTTTATTTTTCGTTGTATTGATTCGAGGCTTTCAGGAGATCCGTCCTTGATGCTTCTGTTTCTATAATGTTGTTTGATGGAGGCCTCAGGATAAAAAAGTGAAATTGAAATTTCGCTCTTAACGTCTACTCATAACATTTGGCGACTGATAATATTTATAATACGTGACTCCCCTTGTAGGTCTTTAGTAAATATGCATATCCTACAGTACTTCCAGATAATTGTTACATTTATCTTTAGCTAGTTGTGCCTGCGGTTCCGCTCACGTGGACTACAGAATTATTAATAAGGTTTTTTTTTTTAAATAAAGCTGAATTTTACTTAGTGTTAATTATGAGATAAATAATCATTAGACAAATATTTTTAATGTAAACCTATACATTGAGAAATTAAATGGTAAAAACGCTTATTAGAATTTCTCTGTTATAGATAGATATATTTAGGGCCAGTGACTTTTCGCGTAAAAATCGGAGCACACAGTAGACTTCAATACTATATACACACCTCAGCTGTTGTCATAACTCCATTGCCTGCTGGTGCCGTGTCCGTCTTTGACCAAGCCACTTAGGACTAAGTAACTCCGACACTGAACCTTCGTTATTCGTGCGTAAAGTTTAACATGGACCAGAACATTTTTTAGCCAATCAAAGAAGCTGGACGATCCTACAGTGCTTTGGACTGTATCTTGTCTTGAAATCTTTTCGCGAAATATTACTGCCCCTAGATATATACTACCACGGAGTTTTGTTAAGGTATTTTTATTCTACACAATTCTTTACTACATTATATTGTTCCATCTTTATCGGTTTAGATAGCGTATTGCAAGAGAGCGCGCTGGCGGCAAACTTTTTTCCGGCTTGATTCACTATTATCGTCACTGCTTACGTACCAAAATATACACTAAAACCAGGCCAGAGAACTTTGCTATGAATTAAAAAAAAAAGCACGTAAATCGGATAAGTGGTTCTCGAGTGATAAGCGCACTAAATGACAGAGAGAGAGAGAGAGAGAGAGAGAGAGAGAGAGACGATGAGTTTTATAATATGTGTATAAGTCCCGTCAGGTGATTTCTTCCGCTTAGAAGCCTTAGATACAGTAGAATATTTTACGTTCACCAGACTGAGTATTTGGAGCTACCCACTCGTTTCACAACACACCAAGACTTTGGATGTACATGCGTTTTTATGTCTTAAGGAGAGTAGAAAACAAAATATGTTCTACGAAAAGTTTGAGCAGCAAATTGTTACAATATTCTTTTAAAGAACATTTTTTTTTTAATTTCAAACGAACAATTCAAATGACTGCCGTTGGATATATTTAAGTACCGTGGCATGGATATAATGTGTGTTTCATTTTTGTTTCATTAAAACATACGTTACTTCAAAATGCCTATATAATAATCAAAACGCAAGAAGTTCATTATATCGAACAAACGTTGACATTGAGGAAGCAGGGTTAGCATGTTGAAATATTAAATTTTACAACGCCTGTATTTTGTTTCCTCATGCTTCAGCGGGAAGTGCACTGTGTCAACAGCAGCTTCGAACCCCTGTTTATTCGAGTTACTCCCGTTCGGAGTACCACGTGTGGTGCAATGCTGAAGTTGTTTGCATTCTGTTGTTGTTTATTTTCCTTTATGAAATAGTGGCAACATTGCTGCAGCTCTCGTGGAAATGATAGAATGTGTGTGTTTTTTTTTTCTTCTTTTTTTTTGCCGGTCAAGTGAGAATAATTTGTGTTCTCCTCTTCGCACAACATCTAGTTATTTTACGAACCGTGACGAATAATTAGATAAACAGAACATGCTGTGCTCCAGTTTTTTATGTTTGTATAATACACTATCCGGGTTATACTTATCAAATGTATAGAAATAAAAACTAGTACTTTTTTTCAGAGAAGATTATCAGGAAATAAGTTGCTTTATTCCTGTATCTAGAAAACAGCCTTATCAATGGCTGGAAATGCTGGGTGATAAACTAAGATATTTACGAATATAAATAAAGTACGTTAAGTTATATATACTCTTTACTGTACGTCTTCCACGTTTGCCAGGATTATTTAAATGATAGGTTTTGATTTCAACCGGAAGAATAGGTAATCATTATTGTGGATTACAACAACTTCGTTTTAAGTAACACATTTGCAGGGGCAATGATATTTCGCGAAAAGATTTCGAGACAAGATACAGTCCAAAGCACTGTAGGGTCGTCCATCTTCTTTGATTGGCTGAAACATCTTCTGGCTCATGTTAACCGTTTGCGCACGAATCACGAAGGTTCAGTATCGGGGTTACTTAGTCCTGAGTGGCTTGGTCAAAGACGGACACGGCACCAGCAGCCAATGGATGTATAACAACAGCTGAGGTGTGTATATAGTATTGAAGTCTACTGTGTGCTCCGGTTTTTAACGCGAAAAGTCACTGGCCCTATACATTGGTATTTAAAGGGTGTACAGATTTTGCATATTTGTTTCCTAAATGTGCGATTTAGAATTCACCTGGCATTCTTAGATTGTGGAATAAATGAGAGTGAAAAGTGGTTACAAACTTGCCTAACATCAGGGATTCATAAACTATCAAATTTCTTAGAAAGTTGCATGTATTGAAAGTCGATTTTTTTTTAGCAAATAGCCGTGTAGCATTAAAAATACCCTATTAACTACTGCTAGTAACCATATCATTTATGCAGAACTGTATTCTTAATCTCTCTCTCTTGTTTCCAGTGATACCAAGTTAGGCTTGGATGTCTTGGTGGATCACAAGTTTTCAGTAAACAACTGGGATAGTTTGCACAGGGGTTCAGTACAAAACTCTTAGAACATTAATTACGTATGTACGTCCTAAAAATGACGTTTTTGTAACTTTTTAAAATTAACAATATCCAGTTATAGCCAAGTCTACACGACAATAATACATTTAGTGCTATCGAGAAAATCTGACAAGCATATGTAGTTACGTGCGACAAGGTTGTAACAAAAACTTCATTACTAGTAGTAGCAACATTAAAAATTTAAAGTACTCACTCTTAACCAAACACATTTGTATTAACAAAAACAAGCGTAACAGAAAATAACTTATCTGTGAGTTAATAATTAATATCACAGTATTTAAACACAAGAACTAATTTAACCGATAGGAAAGGAAGCTGCTGTAAAAAAAACCATGAACAATTTTTCGGCTAGAGTAATTTTTCCTTGACATTTCCCTGCACTTCAGCTGCATAATTCGTCAGATGTCAATAATCTAATAGGTTTTGGTGCACTTATGTGAAACCGGCACTATTTATTAGAAGTATAAACCTACTTACATAATCTTATCGTCAAAATATTTCTTTTTTATTTCAATCAAGAACATTTTACAATTTCCAATACAAACAGTTGTAATAAAAACCTTGCTTGCCATACGAGAAACCCGTTGTTTATAAATGTAAAATTAAGAAATTTATGAAATACCGGTTACTGCTACGCATAGTAATTTATATAAAATAATGTACTAATGGTGCATTAAAACATTGAAAAATATATAAAACTTGGACCATATACTGCCGCCTACGTTCGTAACCCGAAAATTGGTTCATCAGAAAATTAGCTCGAAGAGGTTAATATTTTGTATGTTCACGTTTTCACAAAGTCGTGAAATATAAATAATCAACCCTATTATATCACTTATACGCTTGAATTACAGTATTCAAGCATTTAAAATTTGAACTTTCGGCTTAATTGAAGAGGTTTATAATCATTATTATACACTCATTGCGAAAAAAAAAGGTTTGCGCACCAAGAAAGGTTTATTGAATTAAGACTAAATTTTATTAGAGTAATGGTAGGGACGTAAAAAGCGATTACGATATAATTTTATCAGAAAAATAATCCGAATTTGTGCGCAAAAGAAGAGCACCTTTACCAATTACACTGTCTCATGCCCAGATATGTGTTGGCACGACCAAACCTTGAAACTAATGAACGTAAGTTTTAAGAAAAAGTTTCATTTCAATCATTATAAAAAGTTTTTTTTAATTTTTATCGACGAGAATGTTTGTTAAAGTCTATTGCCATGTAATACTAATACAATATAAAATAATTTAGATTACGTGGCCGTCACTCTATAATTAGAGAAGAGGAAATCAAAATAAGATTTGTTGGAATATTCTATATAATGCATTTCTTCTCTTTTATGAAATTTCATGTTTAAATGCCATATCAAGTCACTTGGACCCACGGTCAAGGTCAGCAGAGGTCAATTTCACAGAAATTTAACATGGTAGCCGCCCGAGGTCATCGACTCTGCCCCACTCCGGGGCCGCGGTGGCTGAATTGAATTACATTATAGGGAAATGGTTTTAAAAACTGTAATTTTCAAGAATTTCCTGCGGAGTTCTCTTATGCGAAAGGAGAAGAGTACAAAGTTCCTGTTTTTGACAGCTGTACATTTTCCAGACTTAAATTCGTAACGTTTATCCATCGAATTAAAGTTGTATATGAACACCCAATGACAAACAAAGTTGTATTTTNGGCGTGGACGTGATTAATAGTTACAAAATAAAGTTAATACTTAAAATTTTGGCTCTGGCAAATATTTCTCACAATTTGAGCCAAACGCAATCTTTTACGTAAAAATATATTGAATTTTTCTCAATTTACCGCCAGCTTAAGAGCGACCTCTTTGTCTTTGTAACAACCAGAGCACCTTGCGGCAGATATTTTCCCTGTGCGAAATTCTCCCGTTATAAATCTCGATTTGTTCCTAATCTTAGTAGAATTGACCCTAAGGGCAGTGTCTACAGGCTGGCAGCTGCGAAATTTAAATTGGGAAATCCTGTGTTAAGGACATTTCGCCCAGTGTGTCAATCTGAAGGATAGGCGTTACAAACAAAATATATTCTCCGCGAATTTTTTGGAAGTTCCCTACAGCGGAGATGTTTCCACGACATGTATTTCCTGTCTGCACGGAATTCTTAATATTTATGTTTTACGAGAGAGTGCATAATTTCTATCTATATTGAAAATACACGCTCGTAAAGACCTTCCAAAATATTCGAGAAAAATTCATTTAGTTTAAAAGGCCTATCTTCAAAATAATCGCACTAAGTGGAAATTTTCTTTATATGGGATTTACTATTAAAATTACGCAGCTGCCAGCCGGTAGGCGGTGTCCTTAAGGTGGCCGCCTGGTTGAACGGATTTTGCACGTCAGAGGCCTGGAAGCGTGGGAACGCTAGGGGCGACCGAGACATGCGCATAAAATCTCGCATCGCCTGTACGCGCAAAGCACTGAACTGGCGTGCAGTCTTGCCATCGATAATGCGCCTCTGTGAGACTTTCAGTGGAGACCCTACCACGTTATGACGTAATAATAAAGATAAAGGTTTGCTGCACGTCCCTATTCCTTTTTTTTATGTTTTGTACCGGAATATTCATGCCTGAAAATGACCGTGAAAACACCCGTTTGAGCCATTTTCACCATCATAAAAGCATGTTTCAGAGAGAAATGGAGGAACTTGAAAACCTATACAGACACGTAATGTTTTTTAAATGCTATTCGTAAGCAGACCTCATTCGGACACGTTGTACGGTTTTTTAACAAAATGTTTTCTGCTGGAGCTCTGCACGCCGTTCGGTGGCCTACCCAGGCGGCCACTTTAACTATAGTTCAGCAGTTCGTTCCGTATTCATTTTCTTTTTTTTCTAACGTACTCTAAAACTAAGTGTTCTGTGTGAGCCCACGGTAGGGACGGGAGTTAATTGCGTCTCAGGGCTAAGCCCCATACGCCTACAAGGAAGGGAGTATCATGCAAGGAGACATGCATCGCGGCAGCGAGGGATTGGACTGCCATGGCCAGATTTCGGCCATGACAACCTCCCTGAGTGTACTTATAGCTAAAATACTATATTAAGAAGAGAAAGGGAAAAACCGGAATACACGCCGTGAAAGCCCTTTCGACAGGAAATAATTAAAAATGGTTCCATGCATTATCATAAAATGCTACAGAAGACAGATATGTAGGTGGGAACCATGCTCTTTAATAGTGGGTTGTGAAGAGAGAGGCAGAGGGGGCAGGACATCTTTTATTTCATTTGGCTCTGGTTTAACCAGAATAATGTTGCACATAACTCTGGTGGAGGGAGTGGCGCTATTGCCCCCCCCCCCCCTCAATCGCCTAGGATACTGAAAACTTAAAGAAAATATAATAAGTTGCCAGTGAGTGTCAGCAGGGCCAACAATGACCGGCTTTTACTTCTTCATAGTGTGGTGGTAATTTACATGCAAGTAAAAGAGAGTTAACGTAACCTAAATAGCATATCACTCAAACTAAGTCCACAAAAATGTTTTTTTTTACGTACCTTATCTTCTAGTCTAAACAACTCTTGAGGTGTCCCTTTAGGACTCCTCATGTCACTCTAAAACTGTATGCCAAGCCTTGCTAGTTAATTAATCTATGGATAAATATATATATCATAAAAAAACTGTGCAGGTGATAACACAATTGGCCCGGCAGTGTGTTACATGCAGGGTTAAGGGGGGGGTGGGGTTATTGGTTCGTTCCGCTGGGCTAGCCCGTCCAAGTTGTTCCGCAGAGGGGAATCAGGATTGGGAGGG
>NQII01000686.1:535620-570183 GCA_002778355.1 Clitarchus hookeri
CCGCCGAGGGAAAACGTGTGACACGTTTCCCCCGAGACGCGACATCGCCCGACCTTCGCGGCCAAGGACGTCGAGGGCTCGACCTGCAGCGCGAGGGTTGCTGGGTTCAAGTCCCGCGTAAGTCACGCATGATTTAAAATCGCGAAAGGTTTTTGAGCTAACATGTGTTCCACAATCCTTCTAGATTGTTTATTCTTTCACGATTGGATGAACAAGGTTTTGACTCGCCTAATTTGTTTGCAGACCAATCACGAACGTTCTGCCTTTATACTATCAGAATCCTTATTGACCCAGTTAAATGGGGTAGTAGCTTCATGCATGCATGACAGCCAATAGGGAAAGAAAATTGTCGGATATGTGTACAGTAAGTTGAATACTAGCAAACAGCCAACTTTATCCGCGATAAACAATCATCTCTTGTCATGCATCACTGTCGCGCCATTTAAAATCAACTAACTACCTTACGTTATTAATCTACTTCCTCTGTGCAGTGTTAAGTATACTAGGAAGCTGAAAGACTATCTAAATTAAGGGCGCATGAGTTTATAATCTTATATGTTCTTCAATATGTATAGAACATAAGAAAACAACTTCAACATACTGGCGTATGGACAACATTCGTGGGATATTGTCTATGATTGCCTGAAAGAAATAACAATTTTACAAGTTCTGAATCACAAATAACAAATTAAAACTATAAATAATTACACGTAAGCTGGAAGTTGTCTTTTTTTACGACATAACAAGCAAATAACTGTTTTGAAAAAAAAATCGGGAAAGTCAATGGCTTAAGATATTTCTAGTTAAATAATTTTAAATAGTAAGGAAGAGCCAAACAAAAAAAATGTAGCTTACTGTTTTGAGGGTAGCCCATGAATGTTTATTTTTATAGCGTAAGACTTTTATTTCTGAACGTAATTTAATTTATGTTAACTGCATGTCACGCGAGTAGCGAAATTTTGATTTTGATCGACATATCTACAAAAAATTAAGCTGCGAATTTTTGTCTGCATGTTGCATAATATTTTTTTTTGAAAATAAATGCAGAAAGTGCTTTGAAAATTTCGCGTGAAACCATGTCTGAGGAAGTATTTGATTGCAGGTCTCCGCAGTTATGAACCGTCAATCTGAAAGTCAGTGTACATCATACAAAGGGTGCTGATAATTTGCGTAAAATCCTCTGTCTTTTTCCCCCGCTAAAGTACGTTAGAATAGAGTAGTATGATGACCGGACATTAATTTCTACTGCTTATATAATAATACTTCTAATAGGAATAGGAATAGGATTAGGTCTCAGCGCAATTATTTCCTTTTTTTCGTCTAACCTGCAAACAGTAGAATGTGTTAATGCTAGATGTGAACATAAAGAAAAATAGTTCTTATGTCACTGTACTCGTACAGTGTACAATTATATTTCTGTAAAATATGCCAGAATTTTTTAACGTTTTACGATTATAATAGATACGCAGTATTACAGTCTGGAATACTGTAAGTTTATTTAGGTTAACGTAAGTTAGCATAGGTTTTTGAAATCCCAAGAATCTTTGAATCTGCAAGCAAGCGAGAGTAAGAAAAAACGGGGACGTGTTAAATGACGAGAAGTGTGGAAATTATAACTTCGTTTCAAGACGTCTGAAAGAAGTAAACTTTCATTTATTTTAAATTTAGTGTTATGTGGGGGTGCCACATGACCAATTACGTAAAATGCATAATTCCGTTCAAGGAATATTTAAATGATTAAAATATTTATTTTTATCCGTTGGTTTTATTATGCTCGATGACCAACAATATATACAAGATGTTTTATTGTTAGAAAGTAGCAGTCTACCCTTATTGCAGTTCGTTCTCGAAATACGTATATCGCAATGTTGACTATATAACAGAACAATTCGTGTGAAATTTTCCTGCGTGATTATATACTTTTGAACAATATGTATCTGTTACGAAATTTCTATCAACGTCCACCAGATATTTTTTTACGTGAAGGAAGTAATATAAAAAAAATTTGTCTTTGAGGAAATGCTTAAAATTACTGCCCAGCAATACATTTTTTTCTTAGAGTACGGCAAACAGGCAAAACCAAAAGTATAACTATTTTTAACGGTGTGATGATTACATTATTCTCAAAATACCCACTAAATGCATGCAGTTATTGATTTCTTTCGTCTGATTACTAAGCACAACAACCAACTGATACTATACAATCATAAACTCTAAAGCTTGCGCGATAATTTAAACTAACCCATCTCCGAAGAAAATCACAACAGACGTATGTCCTTGAAATGGGATTGAACTCGCGATCTTCTTAATGGCAGGCAGGGCGTTTGATTCCGTCACAACCGAGGCAGTGGCTTGAGGGGAAGGAAAGGCATCACGACTAGTTGTGTTTATTGTTTTGTTTAATAATTTTTGTTAAGAATAAATAATGCTGAAACAGTATTCATGCCTCTGTTATAGTTGTTTACTCTATCCAGGAATACAAATTTATTTAGATGGTGATCTTTCACGTGGACGCTTGTGATACAAACCTTTGAAAGTAATCCTTAACAGCAACGGAATGTATAGACAGTAAACTGTAACAGATCTAGCTACATTAATGTCAACAGTCTTTACGTATCATTAAAATTGAAATGTTAAACCGGTTGTCCACTGAATGTTCCTTGTCATGAAAATGAGTTTGAACAATATCTGCGTATTTTTAACCGGGGAGAAAAATATGTAAACATTTGTTTGACCCAAGATTTAAAATTCTTCCTTGGATAAGGTGGTATGCACCCCCAAAGGTGAAGATAAAAAAAGAGTTTCTTGAAAATATTACATACAGTATTTAAAATGGAACAATGATCTTTAGGATAATGCGTAGATGAACGGAAATCTATAACCACTTAAAAACCTGTCGCTGTTATCAAATGTTAGATGTGATCGCTCAGTAGTATCGTACTTAAGCATGAGTAGGGCCAGTAACTTTTCGCGTAAAAATCGGAGCACACAGTAGACTTCAATACTATATACACACCTCAGCTGTTGTTATACTTCCATTGGCTGCTGTTGCCGTGTCCGGCTTTGAACAAGCCACTCAGGACTAAGTAACTCCGACACTGAACCTCCGTGATTCGTGCGCAAACGGTTAACACGGGCCAGAACATGTTTCAGCCAATCAAAGAAGCTGGACGACCCTACAGTGCTTTGGACTGTATCTTGTTTCGAAACCTTTTCGCGAAATATCACTGCCCCTACTGATGAGAGATCAACATTCTGCTCTGATCCTGTCATTCGGGAAATGCAAAACGAATAACTGAATGGACGAACGTTCGATTGTCAGTTAACTTGCATGCAAAACCTTCAGTTCCTGCAAGTAAATTTGATTGTACGTAAACTACGTGTACACGCCAGGAAAACCAATGTATTTCGGTTGATTTCCTTTCTATTTTTGTAAGAATAAAAATAATTTTCGTCCCGTTTCATTGTGCGTAAACCAAGCCCATAACAAACCATATGCTCACATGATTAATTTTATTGTGCGTAAACTATGCACGTCAGAAAACAAACCGACTTTGTAAATGTGGTTTCCTTTTCAACAATATATCCAATTATACCATATACGACACCTCTTACCATTTGTGAATTCAAACCTCACCCTCCGTACCCTTACCACCGGTATGTTCAGGGGAGTGGAATTACTACCAATCGATGATTCATTTAGGGTGTAGTTATCACAATTATTTCGCGAACTCCCGGGGTCATGTCGTTTCCGAGAAAAAGGGGAGATACGGGTACTATGAATCATCCTGTATATCGAAAAGATTTGTGAAAATATGACAGAGGAAAATAAAATTTACTAGGCTACACACACTTGAAATGCAGCACAATGATTAAACACACCGATTAGGGATAAGAAAAATTTGAGGGTTGAGTGACCTGTAGGTTATTTCGTAGATACGTATACACAATTAAGCGGCGCTTATTTTTCATCTGCTGTTTTAGTTAATAGACATTTCGCGTTTCATTGTACCACAAATGTTTTATACACAAGTGGCTGGTCACAAACTTTAAAATAACACGTAGGAAAGCGGAAACACGCATTAAAGGAAACACCAGCAGCATTCACCCGAAAACTAATTCACTTGCAGTAGTCTCTTCCGAATCGAACCCGTGATCACACGGACTCTAGCTAGTCGAGTTAACCATGCAATCAAATATGTTCAGAATACAAAAAAAAAAAAAAGTGAAAGTGGAGTGCAGAGAGACGCATACCAACACTTGTTGAAAAAATTTAGTATTTTTAAAATTGGTTTTTAAATATTAAATTTTAACATCCATCCGCTCAGAAAAAAAAGTGTATCAAATTAAATATTTATGGAGCAAAAATAAATACTTCATAATTTTTAAATCTGTATTTTATGAAGCTGTAAATTTTATAAAAATTTTTTTTATGAAAACGGATACTTATTTATAGATTCGATCCATTCTAGTGCTGTTATAGCCTACTTACTCTCGGTGACTTATGAGGGTAAATATCAATATTTAATCAAATTGAAAAACTACTTAGAGAATTATTTTTGCCAAGCAAGCAAAATAATTAAAACTGAAAGCCCACAGTAGAGGGATAATGGGGACCTGGTACCGAAGCGTCAGAGCTGTTCGTGCTCTGTCATTCCGGTCGGCCGGTGGCCATATTGGAACGAGGTGACCTTGACCCAGACCTTGTTCCCGGTAAACTTTGACCTTGAAAGCTCAGAAAATAAAAAAAAAATCCAAACAAATTTATAAAAAAATTTATTTAAAAATCATTTTAAAATTATAAAAAAATTTATTTTAAAAAAACTTAAATTTCCGGAAGTCCCCACGCCCCCACCACCCATACTCATTCCACCATATTTGTAGGTGCAGTTCACCATCTTGGTAGGGGTCACATTATTCTCTGTACTGATTTTTATAGCGTGTGAGCCATCGGGTCTCTTGTGGCTGTGACCTTAAAGGTTAATTAGGAGAAATTCCAGAGCAACATACACAGTGTGCACGGCGCCCAACACTAGTTTCATTCAGCTACACTAGACGATAGAGTAATCCATGCTGTGCATACCGGCCAGATCCCAATAACCCAGCAGACGACTGACCCCCTTCACACCCCCTTACACTACATTTAATTGCTCCGCCATTGTTTCTCGTTGGCTTATTACTCGGGTGTTTTCGGAAACCTTTGTTCCTACCAATCGACGGCCTACTTTAATCGCAAAGGCGGACTATTTTTTTCATCTTAAAAACTCTTTATAAGATGCACCCCGAGCCCCCCTCGGTAAATCAGTCATTTTTCTAGCTCTTAGAAATGTACGCGTGTTGTACGAGCGGCCATAGAATTCTTTCGGCCATTTTGGCATTTGGAAGGGTGCGCTCGCTTAGTGCCTTGGACAAGCGGGCCGAGTTACCGCACCTGCCGAAAGAATTTATCCTGGTCTACGCACCTTATAGAAATTTCGACCGTTTTCGAGTATTTGCCGGCCTACCTGCAGCAGGACGAAGACATACGGGACCTCTCTCCAGTGCAAGGAGTGTTTCGAGGGCAGCACCACCTCTCTTCCCGACATACCGCAGCCCTCGTGACGTCTGCGCCCGCAGAAGGCGACGTCCCCGTTGAAGACGACGTCCTCGTACAAGCCATCTACCTGCAAACTATACCCATGGAAGATGCTCCCCTTAAAAAAATTTACTGGCAAGCAGGGGCAGCGGTGGCGTAGTGTCCAGGGCGCTCGCCTCCCACCACGGCGATCCGGGTTCGATCCCCGGTGGGTCCACTCCCGGATCTTCACATGTGGGAATCCTGCTGGACGATGCCTCTTGCCGGCGGGTTTTCTCGGGGTACTCCCGTTCCCCCGCCCTTGCATTTCAGCGCCGCTCCCTTCTAGGGTTTCATTTCTGTCATGCCCGGGGATGGCGGTCACCTACGGGTCCCAGCTGGACAGACCGTCACTCGGAGGGTGTCGCCTTGCCCTGGGTGAACTCCCTCACACGCCACTAAGCGTGTATGGAACTCGATAAGGTTTTTAATGGCTTTGTAAAAAGATATTTGCCTGTCGGCGTGTGCATAGGAACCTAAATACGTTGTATATGACAAAAAAAATCTAGTGAAAAAAAGGTTTTGCGACATCCAAGGTTTTCGCTCGTTGGACTCGTACACCATCAAGCAGATTGCCATCTCGTACAGTGATGAAGACGAGAAAACCAAAGTTTTCACTTTTTTACCACCGTGTCCTGGCAGAACCTCGACCGCACCATGCATCAGGCGTACCGCCTAGAGACGTACGAAACGCACGGACTAAGGTGGGAAGAGGGGAATATTCCGTACGAGGAAATTCCGGCAATGCTGGACTCTTGCCATAATTCCCTGTTATCCTGTGTATGTGTTTGAAAGACGCCAAGAGTCGGCGATTCGCAATGCGGGCACCATCGGAACGAACACAATGACTTCAAGAGTGTAAAAATCGCAGATATTTGCTGTGCCCCGTGAAACGCCAAGGCCCTAAGATTGTGGAGTTGTGATAACCCGTGGTACATTAAAAAAAATTGACTATGGGTAACCCATTGTACATTAAAATAATATATTACGTTTGTAATGCTCTCCAAGACTCAGAGAAGAAACACGTGTAAAATAAGTATTCCTTGTATTATGCAGAAGAAGAATAATAACATTATAGTAATGTGTGTGCATTAATAAGTGCGTTAAAAAAATTTATAGACTTTTATTTTAAATCGAATTATTTCCTGCTCATGTTAGTTTAAAAAAAACAATGTTGTTAAATAAAACATATTTAGTATATCAGTTTTGTTATAATTGAAAGAAAATAAAATACTTAGTATATTAGTTTTGTTATAATTTAAAGGGAAAAGATATTCAATAAGATTCTTGCTGCCACTAACATAATGTGTATATATATATATATATATATACATATATATATATATATATATATATATATATATATATATATATACANTATATATATATATAACGTGTACAAAAGTAATTATTAAAAAAATTAATTAAGTATTTGGAAAAAATTACGTGTAGTATACGGATATGTTATGCTGCTTTCTATAAAGTAATCATGGCTCGAAAAAACAAAAAACAGAGTTAAAACCACTTCGCTACCCCTCACGGTATGCGATACGCACAGTGAAGGATACCATCCACCTTCCCCCCCCCCTCTCTTCCCTAAACCGCCATATACGCTCATCATTAAAAACCTTTCATCCCAAGTTTAAAATCAATATATTAGGAAATTTAGGCAGCGGGAAAAAATACCCATATGGTTTCTCCACGTGTGGCGATTTTTCTATCACCCATTGGCAGCATTTAAAACTCTTTATACGCATAAATAATTCACATATAGTAAGTTTTTCAGGCAACAAATTATATACCGTAAGGAGACGCTAGCGTAAAGGTACACCCACTACAAGTACAAAATCATAAAAAACAGTTGCCTTCGGCAAACAAATTTCTTTATTTTCGTACGTTCGTGTGGCTCACTCCATTATGAAATGTATCTGATCCGCGGTAAAACATCCCCACTCTCCCCTTTAGCCGAATGAAAAGTGGCATGCGAACATGTATATGTGTGAGGCCTCTAATCCAACAGGTGTCAATAGCATTCACTCTCTATGAATTACACGACCTAAAACTAAGTTTTATTCCCGAGATGCTAGTCCACCACGTAGATTTATACCACAATACGAATTCCAGCAAAGACACGCGCATACAGCTCTCATTCACCACCCTTCAACCTCGTCGAGACATATAAGGAAAGACTTCACAATTGTGAAAACATCAGAGCATATTGCAGCTAGTGCATCATGCTCTACGTAATGCAGCTAGTGCATTACGTAGAGCATGAAATTTTAGTGTGTGTTAATCAATTTCTAGTATAAAAAAAATGTTATGTAAAAAAATTTTGTAAATAAATTCGGGCTCGAACTCCACCTTTGTTTTTTTTTTTTTCGTATGAAAATTCAAATGTGAATTTCTTAATTAATTCCTGCGAAACCAAAGATACTTTGTGATGCTGTGAAACTAAAAAAAAAAAGGGGCGGAAAACGATTATTCTCCACTTCCTTATACTTCAAACACACACACCTACACACACCTACACACACACCTACACACATACAAACCTAAACACATACCTACTTACACACACACCTACACACACACAAACCTAAACACGTACACACTTACACACATTTACACCTACACACATTTACACCTACACACATTTACACCTACACACATTTACACCTACACACAAATACCTACACACAAATTCCTACACACACCTACACACACCTACACACACACACAGACCCCGAAATACCCCAATTGCAGGCGAGACTGAAAGACGCATTAAAAAACTATTAAGACAAAAGCATACTTAAATAAGTGGTCACGAGTCCCATCACAGAAGTAAACGAGAGGCACGTGCAGTCGTAATCTGAGCTCGCGCACACGTCCAGCCGCGCTGCACCAGGTGTTGAATTGGACTTTGCCCTGGCGCACTGACCGCCGGGGGGAGGCTTGTCGCTCGAGCAGCTTGTTTTATTTCTCACACAAGCCCACTTTACTTCATAGGATAATAAACACAGATATCTGCAAGTCAACACCAGGGAAGACCCATGTTCAAGGGTACCCGGGCTCGATACTCAACTGGTTTGGCCCGAGTTTCTATTTTTAAAATCACTCTGGGTGAATTTTGGGATGGTGTCTTATTCGAGTCCTTACTTGTTCCCGCTTGGCCTGGCAACTAGCTCCATCTAAAATTAGGATAAAAAATAATTTTATTATTTTAACTTGCACACCACTTAGATAATGTAAACTCACGCAACTATTTTACGAGAATCTAATACAGTCACGAATAAAACATATTTATATGTATTCTTTATAAGAGATAGCGGGTTGCGCCATTTTCTCTCACATCGAATCCGCAGCATCGGGCTTTCAGAATCACGAGCCAGCCACGTTTCGAGGACGAAAAACATTTTAAAAAATGGCAACAGGTAATGCAGACAAATGTGTACGTATTACCTTAAAAAGAATCTCTACATTGAGCACAAAGATTTATTTCGTATCAGCAATTACTTTCATATTTCAGGCATACCGAGATACCATTTTGCATGTTAAAGATATTTAAAGCTACCATTTCGGCCACGATGCGTTTTTGGCCAGTCTGATAACTCTAGGAATATATACCGAATCGGGTCATTATTACTCTCTTCGTAATCTAACGATCGACTTCTTTCATCCGCTAATGCATATACTTAGAAATATTTCCACGCCCACGCACACAGTGGTCAACTAATGTTAAAATGTTAGGGAGGAAAAAATTTAACAGAATATTTGACCCGCTCACATCTGCAAATACGAATGTAAACCTCTTTTATAAATAAAATATTTAACCCTTGNCTTTTAATTCTTATTGCAACGGGAAAACCAAAGACATTTATGCACCGATTTTATATATATACACACAGGTGCATGAAACCAAGTTAAGGTAAGAGAAAACCAGCCAACCATTACAGAAATAAGAGACAAATTGCACAGTAACGAACTTAAGATAATACACTTCATGCCCCGAACAGTGCTAAATATTTATATTCCTGAATCGAAGCAATATCCCGAGGTGAAAAAAAAACCTAGTACTTTAAGTTGTATTAATCTTGAACCTCCAGAGGAAATGTCTATGTTCACACACCCAAAACCTGACCATTGAAAATAAATAAATAAATTCCAGTCACCTAATATACATATTTTTAATTACAGAGTACGCTTCATAATATCAGATCTAAATACCGATTCTAAAATAGTCCCCAGTTCTTTATGAACCTGCAGAAACACAAACTTAATTTGGCAATGTTTTAGCCCAGGCATGCCAGTGTATCACATAGGAATATGAACGATAAATTTTCAAAAGGTCGGAAGTGAGAGCTAAATCATCCATTATCGGTGTTCATTTTTACGACAAACTTTGTGCACCTCCATCATGCCAAGAAAGAGTTCTGATGCTTGCTAGCTCACTTGCGCTCTATCAGCCCCTCGTGATGACATGAAGATACAAAATCTCGCATAATGCAAGTACATAAGCAATCGATTCACAAAAATAATATTTAAAATACTAATGTTTACGCACATGAAGGTTTATTACCCATGCATGATTAAAAAAATTATCAGGCTGCAGGGGAGATTACTCAGGTCAGAAAGCCTACTGAAGTCTGCGAAAGTATGAATATTGGGACACATCAGTTCAGGCTCCCCATCGAAAACGGCAACCAATGCATATTTTACAACGATGACCTCTTCCACAGGGTCACATAAGAGGGTGACTGCAGTGGCTAGAGCTCTCGTTTCCCATCACGAGTACGCGTACAGCATCCTGTCTTTTGTACACATATTTTCGCACAGGAGGTCCATCTCAACACCAGCCCATTCTTCACTCGGCTTCTTCCCCCCAACATGACGAGACAAGTTCGATTCCCGGCAGGGTCGCTCCCAGATTTTCGCTCTTTCATTCCTCAAAAACATTCCCTCCTCAGTTAATTTGTTTGTCAAACAAAACTCGCCGACTTAAACAGCCCTAGAAAGACATAATACTCAGTTTGAACCATATTGCTCTTAACGCACTAGCTCGTTCAATTTTTCTTTAAAACAGATCCTTGCATTTGATTTTATACACCATTGAAATAAAAAAATTTCAGATAAGCAAAAGGGCAATGTTAAATATATTAAAATGCACAACTAAGAACACATGAATGTATTATCCTTTTTTTTTCATGCCTTCAATGTTTGCATTTCTCTGATTTTTGCAGATGATGGATAGTACACAATGGTTTCATTCGATGTAACCCCTTTCCTTAAGTTCACCGATGATTAAAGATATTTCCTTACTGTGAAAGGTAATCAAATGTCCTAGTCTATCAACAAGTTCAATGGGTCTTCAGGAAATATGCAGTCGGAGTTCTTGTCATCTTCTGCATTATTCACGACACTTTTTTTTTTAGCAGAGCCGGTGAGGTAATATGCGACTACGTCGAAAATATCGCAACTTCTTTCACCGTCAACACTGTCTTCATTAGCGTATACATGACCCTTACCTTTTCCGCAACTCTTCGAGCCGGAACGAAATCTCTTATACGCTGAAGAAACTTAGCAAAAAATTACTCAGATACGACTCACTATAACCTGTTTTATTTACGGAACATTCTCACAAAACACAGCGAGCAGCGTCGCTTCGATTGTGATCAGCAGTGGCATTGACGGGGGAGCATGTCATGCAAAAATAGCTTCCCATGAACCCTGATATGTATAGACTCGGGAAGTTATCGTTGATATACTACTACCGTCGATACCAAGCACGATGAAAAAACATCACTTGGAATATTTAGGAGAGAAAAAAAATTTAATATTGAAAACCTTACTGTCGGGTAAAACTAAGATCACGATCAGATCATGAATAGATGACTATATATGCATCAAATCAGTTTCGAACGATGGCGATTACGTTCAGGCACATCCTAATATTTGTTAATAATGCCTCGTGCTCTAGGGTGAAAACGAGCCAATGCTTAATCGAGTAAAAGTTCTTAACATCGCACATCATTCCTTCACCGTAGATAAAGTGATTCTTTATTCCATTAAAATAACGGCAGCAATAAATGCAATCCCTATTCCCGATGCATAAATATTTAATAACTGTTCTGTGAACACTGCGATAATCACCAACCCAGAGAACCACGAAACGTGGATGTGGAGATAAGGTACCCTTNCCTTTCTATAATGATTATTTGGCACCGACACAGGACCGGACACGCTCAATACTTCACACCATCCTCTCGACAGCAGTTGCACAGCTACCGGAGCGCACGCCTCCCATCAAGGCGAGCTAGGTTCGATTCCCGGCAGAGGTCGTACGTGTATTTTCGCACATGTGGGAAACGTGATTGATGCCATTGCCAACAGTCACCCGTGATGTACTTGGCGATGTCCAGCAGATTTTCTCGGGACACTTGACCTTCTTCGCCGACCTAAACGTCCTCGCCCATTTCAGCTGCTAAGCTCTCTCTCAACTCAAAACACACGGTGGCCCCTGAGAAAAAAAATGCAGTGGTGTGGGTGGGTGCGCCGCCCACCACGATATTTTCGTGCTTTAAAAAAATCGCTTAATATCAGTGTCAATCAATTCAGGTCACTGACGAAGAGTAACCGAAGTGTGAGAAAATTTTTATTTTCTTGAGTTAGCTGTCAGAAACGCAGTTGAACCCACCAGTTTTCTAGTGGAAAATATCGAAGTTTTAGGAATTTGTCGGCCGAGAATCAGTCAGCTCATCGCTCAGAATGAAGGAGCGGTCGTCCATAGGAAAATTTTCAGCGGCTTAATTCAAAGAGAAAATACGATTGTATGATATATAATTTAAAAAATGTGGGAGCACCCTGAGTAAACCCTAATAAAATGTTCGCACCAGCAATGGCCCCGGGGANATATATAATTTAAAAAATGTGGGAGCACCCTGAGTAAACCCTAATAAAATGTTCGCACCAGCAATGGCCCCGGGGAAAATATAAAACCCGCAGATACTGTCGCCAACGCATATTTTATATGCATATATGCATATTACACGATAATGTAAATATATATGCTCATTATATAATATAAATATATATGCATATTATATGGTTATACAAATATATGTAGATGTATATTATATGCTAATATAAAAATATGCCTAAAGTATATTATACATTAATATAAATATATGTTAGTGCATGGTATAAAAATACAGACATTTGTTTGCCGAAGGTAACTGTTTTTTATGATTATGCACTTGAAGTAGGTGTACCTTAATACTAGCGTCTCCTCACGGTATATAATATTTTCCTGCAAAACTTACTATATGTGCATTATTTATGCAAAAAAAAAGTTTTATATGCTGACTATGGGTGCTAAAAAAATTACCGCAGGTGGAGTAACCATATGGGTATATTCTTCCCACTGCCTAAGTTTTCTAATGTACCGCTTTTAAACTTGGGAGGGAATGTTTTTAATGATGAGCGTCTATGCCTGGATTAGGAGGAATGCATGGGATCCTTGAGTGTGCGTATCGCATACCGTGAGGGGTAGCGAAGTGGTTTTTGACTCTGTTTTTGGGGTTTTCGAGCCATGATTACTATATAGAAAGCATCACAACGCATCCGTACACGACACATAATTTTTCCGCATCCTTAATTTTTTTTTTANTGATTACTATATAGAAAGCATCACAACGCATCCGTACACGACACATAATTTTTCCGCATCCTTAATTTTTTTTTTAAATAACTACGTTCTTACACACAAAATATACACACGTTATGTTAGTGACAACTAGTGTCTCATTAAATTTTTTTTTTTAACAAAAGTGATATGCTAAATATTTTATTTCCTTTAAATTATAACAAAACTGATATACTAAATATTTTTACTTTACAAACTGTGATTTTTTTTAACTTACGTTAGCAGGATATACCTCGAGATAAAATTAAAATCTATGTATTGTTTTANTGATTTTTTTTAACTTACGTTAGCAGGATATACCTCGAGATAAAATTAAAATCTATGTATTGTTTTAAAAAAAACTCTTATTTATGCACACACATTACAATATTATTATTATTATTCTGCATAATACAAGGAATATTTTTTTTTACACGTGTTTCGTCTCTGATTCTTTGAGGGAATCACACACGTAACATTTTTTTAAAATGTACAATGTGTTCCCCATAGTCTTTTTTTTTTTATGTACCACGGGTTATCATAACTCCACAATCTAAGGGCTTCGGCGTTGCACGAGGCACAGCAATATTTTTTATTTTTTCACTCGTGAAATTTGTGGCGTACGTCTCGACGAGCTGTCGAAACGGCGGGCAGCGGCCATGCTTGTGAAGGCCTACAAAGTTTGTTCCNTTGTGGCGTACGTCTCGACGAGCTGTCGAAACGGCGGGCAGCGGCCATGCTTGTGAAGGCCTACAAAGTTTGTTCCGTTGGGGCACGCATTGCGAATCGCCGACTCTTGGCGTCTTCCAAACACATACACAGGGTAATAGGGAACTATGGCAGAGTCCAGCATTGCCGGAATTNTTTCTCGAGTCAGCTGTCGGAAACGCAGTTCAACCCACCAGTTTTCCCGTGGAAGATATCGAGGTTCTAGGAATTTGTCGGTTGAGAATCAGTCAGCTCATCACGCAGAATGGAGGAGTGGTCGTTCATAAGAAGAATCTTACCAGTTTAATTCAGAGACAAAATACGGATGTTTTATATATATATAAAAAAAAACGTGGGAGTACCCTGAGAAAACCCTCATACTCTGTTTAACACCAGCAAGGGCCCCGGGGAAAATATAAAACCCGCAGATACCGTCTCCTATGCACTAAACTTATATTTATATTAATGTATAATATACTTTAGGCATATTTTTTATATTAGCAGATAGTATGCATATATATTTAATTTCCATATAATATGCAGATATATTTATATTACCATATAATACGCATATATATTTATATAACCATATTATATGCATATAGGCAAATAAAATATCCATTGGCGACGGTATCTGCGGGTTTTATATCAGTCTTTTTATGCATAGTATAGATTTAGTTTTATATAGCAAATAATCTTTTTTATCATAAACTATTGTATTTTTTTCAATGACGTGATAAGAAATGTTAACGTCACAAAAAAATGCTTATTTTAAATTTATGTTTTTCCTATCCCGATTACTTGAAATGATGAAATGTTTACACAATACACGAGCGTTATGCACGTAAATATTGATCTAAGCTGCCATTATGTTTCCCGGTACGTGCAAGGGACTTTATTTCTTCCAGCGCATACAAACTGAGTATACGAACCCAGTTAGGTATGGAGTTTTCTTTTTTTTAAATAAAAATAACGGGCAGTATTTTAGTCAACCAAGCGGTTCCTATTTCATCTTACAAAATTTCGATAAATTTTTGCTATTAAATCGTACTTGTAGCGACAAATTAAAATTCGTGTTAAAATATCAAAGGAATTGGGGCGATTTACTTGAACTTCAAAATGTACAGTTTACAATAAAGCGCCACATATACGTCGAAATAAAACATTGTACTTTACCAACGAGTTCGAATAAATCGTTTTGAACAAGTTTTATTTTTGGACTATTTAAAGCAAACCATTTGCAAGTTTTTTTGTTTGAAAAAAAAAATACATTCTGCTGCATAAATTTTACAAAACAGTCTAATGAAATTTTTATGAAGTAACTGTTTGGAAACGACCTTAGGCGTGGAAAAATAAATTCAGTTGGAAGTTGGTTCTTATATCGAAAAGTTTTTGCGTATAATTCTTTTACTGAACATTTGTTATATCGCCCTCATTCTCCTATTTCTCTTTGTCTGACATTTCTGCAAAGGCAAAGCTGAACATAAGAACCAGATGTAGCAAGAGATGGATAATTATATTTCTTTGAATCGAGAAAAAGACTAGAGAAGGAAAGGAAATAAGAGTCTCGAAACAGCATTATTTAATTTTTACTTTTAACAAACCTTTCCCAAATCGAGCGACACAAAAATGAGTTTGTAGAATAACATATTTACAATATTAAGACAGCTTCAATTCGGTACTAACAATTCCTCAGGAAAGAGAACATTCCCTTTTATTCTAAACCTAAAAATATGCTTTATATCTCGAAACCCGGGAACTCTTGTCTGTTTACACTCTAAACTTGAAACAATGAGAATTGAGCCAAATCTGTGATAACCAGTGAAAATGGCGCGACTGATAATCAGTGCCTGATAACTAATTAATATAATGGCTGAATTTCACTGATTCATTTCCGATTCCCACTGAATGTCGAGAATTCCACTGCTATAAGTCACTTGTTCCCAGTTTTTTTGCTTGTCCGATCGGCAGTAGCTTATCAACTGACTTTCAGTGAATGTTAGTCCACTGATCGATATCACTGATTCCGGGCTAGAGTGTTGGCGAATATTTGAAACCATTTCCACCACCATAGTTTCTTATGGCGTTTTATGATGGACCATCAGTAATTGCGTGATACTGATGTTCTGGAAGATTTTTTTTCTGTTTCGAAATTATGGCAAATGTTCACTGCAGATTCACTTTGAAAGAAGTTCCGCTAGGTTCTATAGTGTGTTTTCAATGCCTTAACAAAATATCCTGAATTGAAGCACAAAAAACTTTCTTTGACTGCGTATGTATTCCAGAAATATGCAATTATTGGTTTTTTCAACAGTATAGTTATAACTAACTTTCTTTTCTTTCAAAACTTAATTTTTTAATTCAAAATGAGTAGTTTGCTTCAATAATAATTTTTAAATCAACGGAACCTGTTTTTAGGCTTGGTTTTCACTTTAAAAGTCTATGCGTTGAGTAGCACTTGTAACTCTTAGGTTCATTATGATTATTACAAATTATTGCAACTAATAAAAAAAACCAATTCATACGTGAAATTCTTATTCATAATGATTTTTGGGATTTTTGATTGCAGATCAAACAAAATTCTCACCTGAAAATTTGCAATCAGAATGTAACGTTTCAGTAGTTTTCTCAGCTAAAGATGTTGCCTTGAGCAATCAATCCAAGGCGTGTTGAGATATCTCAGTATTCATGAAGTTTGCCGCGTCAGTTTCGCTAACAGCACGGAGTGTAATTGAATCATACTTCCGGAAAGGCTTCGACGGATAACTAACAGCAGCATATGTCACAGCTGAACATTTCTTCAGGGCTCTTTGAGAATCCACGTTGNAGGCTTCGACGGATAACTAACAGCAGCATATGTCACAGCTGAACATTTCTTCAGGGCTCTTTGAGAATCCACGTTGAAAAAAACTGTTCGCAAATTAATCATGCCTGTGTGTGGGTGTCAAAAATCAGTGTGGGTGTGTGTTGGAGATCCGCGCGTGGGTTTTACGAAAATAAGTTTGCGTTATAGTTCATTCACGGTTGCTTCGAACTTTACTGAAGCCCTGCTCGACTTCCACTTCCAGGATATTCCTCCGCCTCGTGCAAACGAAGCTTAATCGAGTCTAGAAAATTACACCCTCANCTCGACTTCCACTTCCAGGATATTCCTCCGCCTCGTGCAAACGAAGCTTAATCGAGTCTAGAAAATTACACCCTCAAGGACAACGAACCGCATTTGTGCGCACTCAGTGAAACAGTATTTTGCATAAGAACTATTTGTTACTAGGTATCACCAACACACCTTTTTCTCTCTGCCTTTGCTCGTATTCATGATAAATGAAAATTGATAAAATATAGGCAAAATTTTGACTTAACCAAAAATAAGTTACTTTTATAACATAATTTTACAACGCTTGTGATACGTGACGTCCTTAGGAAACAACTAAATACGTTATATATGGTGTGATTTTTCAAAGTTTTTTTTTTTCNCTTGTGATACGTGACGTCCTTAGGAAACAACTAAATACGTTATATATGGTGTGATTTTTCAAAGTTTTTTTTTTTCATAAATTACGAAGATACCGTGAAAAGACTATATTGCGTAATATTTTCTTTGAGATGTGGAAATGNTTTTTTTTTTTCATAAATTACGAAGATACCGTGAAAAGACTATATTGCGTAATATTTTCTTTGAGATGTGGAAATGAAATTAAAGTAACGAAATTTATAGTTGACTTTCACTGCTTAGATCGACAGATCAAGACGAGTTGTTTCGCTTGGCACACGAATCAGCACGTGAGCACATCAGAGTCGTGATATATATATATAAATACACACACATATACATTATACACACACAAACACTAGTGAACCGGCTCGATTTCGCCCGGTAACAATTTAGTTTTTACAGCGATACTTTGAAAGACAAAAAAGGTTACTGTGGGTCATCCTTAAAAGATAAACATATGCTTTTGCGGACCTTTCTGTAGACATATTTTACAGCTAAAATTCTGCAATACAATAATTTGATGTATCTGTTATGGTTTAGTCAGCGCAAGCCATGTAAGCGCCCTAAAAGCGGCTTTTTACCACTTAATTACAAACGGTTCGACATTTCTCTACTATCCTTACATTAAATATAAATAAGCTATACATTAAAACCTTCCTCAATAAGTTCTCTAAATTATGTTGAAAACTGCATCACAATCCATCAAGTAGTTTAGAAGTACTAAGCGAATACACAGACAGACGCGGATAAGTGACATTGTTTTATACTGTATGTATATATGTATACATATATATGTATACGCACCCCGCGCATGCGTGGGGCTGACTCTAGGTCATGCTTGTATCGTAGTCGTATACCAGATCAAACGATACTACATTTATTATAATCTTGTTATCAGTAACGATACGATAACCCTGCAAATAATACATCGCCGTTTCCGTTCTGGCACCACATGTGTATGTCTGATTGCAAAGACGTATTCACGACAAAAACCTATAGGAATTGTACCATTTGCCCCTTTTAATCCGTGGTAACTTTATAACACTTGTTTATGGGCTGTTCGCGGTAAACTAGGTACAAGTTAAAAATTTCCACTTCGGGATTACTAATTTCACCAAATCTTTTTTACAGTGAAGCTTGAGGGAGTGTGTGGATTGTAATTGTTCTCGAAGTAAGAGTTACATTGGTCAGCCGGTCTCTTAAAGAGGTTGACAGCGTTCTGCGAATGTAAAGTTATCCGTAAGGAAACGTTTGTCGTGGAAGTTCAACTAACGACAAACGTCATGCTTTTCGGTTTCGTTCGGTATGAACTGCAGGACACGTTCGACGCCTTATGAAGTAACTTCGGTCCGGACTTCCAGCTTCAGTTCGAGAGAACTCTGCCGACTCTCCTCGGCCAGGACGTGACAAGGCGACGTAATGTGTCCCTCCGCCGACCGGCAGTGCTTTTTTTTTTNTGCCGACTCTCCTCGGCCAGGACGTGACAAGGCGACGTAATGTGTCCCTCCGCCGACCGGCAGTGCTTTTTTTTTTACCGGAGTACTTTCTTCGAACAAAAAAATTCTGCGGCAATTTAAAAAGTGCGGAAAGTGCCCATGCTNGGAGTACTTTCTTCGAACAAAAAAATTCTGCGGCAATTTAAAAAGTGCGGAAAGTGCCCATGCTGTTAGTTACAGTATAGGTGTACCTTCTGCGAACGGGATGTGAATTTTTGGTTATCCGTCTAAGTTATTTGCAAAAGAAGAAACTCTAAGAAAGTGGGACAAAGGTTCATTTATTTGATAAACTAAGTGTGCCCTCACGTAGACTACAGAGCTATTGTTTAGGTATTTTTTTCGTTAAACAGTTGTAATGACATTTTGTTTCTTTGATGAGCATTAAATTTTTAATGGGGAAACAACAGCTTGGATTTTACGTATTTATTTATTGAGAAATTAAATTGTAAAAACGCTTATTAGTATTTCTCTGTCATAGAGAGATATATGCTACCGTGGAGTTTTTTCAGGTATTTTTATTCTCCACAATTCTTTACTGCATGATATTGTTCCATCTTTATCGGTTTAGACAGCGTATTGCAAGAGAGCGCGCTGGCGGCAAACTTTTTTCCAACTTGATTCACTATTATAGTCAGTGCTTATTCCTTATGTTACTTTACGTAACAAAATATATACTTAAACCAGGCCAGAGAACATAGCTATGAATTTAAAAAAAACACGTAAATCGGATAAGTGGTTCTCGAGTGATAAGCGCACAAACAGACAGACAGAGAGACGTTGAGTTTTATAATATGTATAGATTAGTATGTTAATGCACCTGTAAAGTAAGAAAATAACATGAAACGTATAATGAAAAGGTTGGTAATTTTACATTTTTGTTTATAAGAGTTGGTATTGTATTGCTGCTCTATGTGAAATAGTCAGTAAATGGGAGGTGCGCACAAACCAGGCACCATTGTTGCCACGTATGTCCGCCATTTTCCTTATTAAAAAATGGCGTGTGGGGAGTGCACCCAGGGCAAGGCGACACCCTCCGAGGGACGGTCTTTCAAGCTGGGACCCGTGGGTGACCGTCATCCCCGAGCATGACAGAAATGAAACCCTAGAACGGAGCGGCGCTGGAATGCAAGGGCGGGGGAAACGGGAGTACCCCGAGAAAACCCGCCGGCAAGCGGCATCGTCCAGCACGACTCCCACATGTGAAAATCCGGGAGTGAACCCACCGGGGATCGAACCCGGATCGCCGTGGTGGGAGGCGAGCTGCCCCACCATTTTTATAATAATAATATTTCGTAATAAATTAGTTAACAATGAGTCGCCGTCACTTTATGCATTACTCGATACACACGCAATAAATTTACTTTTTAATGCAGCTGAAAACTTTTTTTTTTATGATAGAGTCATTTGTGAATTCACAGAAATATTCTTTGTACACCAGTAAAGTAAGTACATTTACGGCAGTAGCACTTACATCTCTATAGGGATATACTGGTACTGCTAAGAGAATTCAGTAAACAGTTAAAAGTATATAAAAAGGCCTGGTACAGTTTATTTTTTGGCTGGTTAGGTTCACTTTTAAGAATCCCGGTTACACTCAAGACTTTTTTTGGCCTGAGGCGACAAGGAAAAAAACGGACTCTGCTGAGTTTCAAATTCTCATGGATTTTATTTTTCTGAGTGAATAAGTCCCGTTGTGCGAAATGAACGGAGAAGTTTGGGCAGTTCTCAATATACAGGATGATTCTAAAATCATGGGACATACATTGAGGGATGGCACAAACACAAAAAAAAAAAAAACACATGAAATGCAACACATTGTTTATTTACAACGTCGTCGGTAAATGCCTTTTTACAGCAATGTTTATGATAATTGCTCAAAATTGCTACCACCGACAGTAATGCAAGCTTGGTAGCGTTGGTGGAGTGATTGGCGAACAGATTCAAATACGCCGGGTATTTCACGGATGCCGCCATTGTCAGCTAATCACGCCATATGTAGAGGTCGCCAAGTATGCGTGACTGTTGGTGGATGCATTTCCAGCAACCTCTTTTAACATTTGTTGTACGGAATCACTCGTTAAGTATGCCGCTTATGAACATTTTATGTTTCCGTTAATGAGTTATGTTTTTGTGTTTGTGCCTCAAAGCGTCACTTCCGCCCATATATTCCTATACAATAATTGTTTGTGTTNATGAGTTATGTTTTTGTGTTTGTGCCTCAAAGCGTCACTTCCGCCCATATATTCCTATACAATAATTGTTTGTGTTAGTGAGCTCTACAACCTCTCAATATTTCTCCCATGATTTTAGAATCATCCCGTATACGGCTATAACTTAACGTCTCTTCAACGGGACCATATTGACATTCCTTTGGAGTGGATCAGGAACACCGCAATAGCTGGACCGGGAATCGAATATGGATTCTCCCGAACGCCAGTCCAGTATGCCACTTCACGCGGTAACAGGAGCCGCGGTGGTG
Source organism: Clitarchus hookeri (assembly GCA_002778355.1). NCBI lineage: Eukaryota > Metazoa > Arthropoda > Insecta > Phasmatodea > Phasmatidae > Clitarchus > Clitarchus hookeri. The sequence continues at coordinate 557,089 of NQII01000686.1, forward strand.
CAGTGGTCAGACTACTTGCCCTCGCCACTTTCTGACAGTCAGTGAGTGNTCACGCGGTAACAGGAGCCGCGGTGGTGCAGTGGTCAGACTACTTGCCCTCGCCACTTTCTGACAGTCAGTGAGTAGCAAATTGACGTATACTAAACAAACATGCAGAGCTCGTGGAAAAATAAAACTATTGGCATCTGTTTGTAAATTCGTTATATATCGCACAGGAAAGCGGTTCATTTCTGGCAGGTAATACATCGCAAAATATCCGACAGATAGCGCGCACAGCACGTCACGGCAAAGTTTGAGCAACCCTTTTTTTAGTCAACAGATAGCGTATTTTTTAAAGTTGATAGTTCTTATATTACGAGATGGAAATATATTTAAAATTCGAGTCGTTTCGTCAAATTATTATAAAAAATAATACAATAGTATTATACAATATTTCTGTATGCTTTTGGAATTAATATCAAGGACGTGGCGCTTCTTTCGCCGAGCTGTCAAGAAGTGGCCATCTTATATGGTACAGTTTAAATATAGCAGTAGTTTGATATGGATATCTTTAGAACCTCATTGAAACGACTCAGGCATGAAGTGGCTACGTTTTTCCGCTGAGCNAGTAGTTTGATATGGATATCTTTAGAACCTCATTGAAACGACTCAGGCATGAAGTGGCTACGTTTTTCCGCTGAGCCAGGATCTTACCTCTCCCCTTCCTCCAAGTCGGTGGGTAAACCCCTGTAAACGGGTGGTCCATGAGCTGTGGGCAAGTTCACGCATTCTGGTGGTCGCTAGAGGGCCTGGAAGTTCTCCCACGCGTGACGAGAACATATCATATTATGGCGTGTAACATAAATAAATGCTTAACCCAATAATCAAAATCTGCCAGGATTTTGGAGACTAATGTAGAGAAAAAAAAATGGCACACCTACACCACGGTTTTTTTTGCCAACTATCATAGTACAAATTTTTTTAACTAAGTAATGTATTCCTTTAGAACAATATCCTGCACCGCAACTAAGCGTACAAAATTTCGGAATTAGGAATAGGTAATTAGAAATGCATAATGGTGGCCTAATATTTGTGCACAAAGTTGGGAAAAAACTGTAATGTAGGATNGGAATAGGTAATTAGAAATGCATAATGGTGGCCTAATATTTGTGCACAAAGTTGGGAAAAAACTGTAATGTAGGATTCTTCTTTTTTTTATATGGGCTTCCAAAAGCCCATAAAACTGCGATTGTAGTCTACTTACTGTTTATTCACACTTGTTTAACCAAACCTTTGAAAAATCATCCCATATATTATGTGCTTGGTTGGTTCCTAAATATGTCAGGACCCACAAGCGTTTTATTTTTGTGTTAACATAAAAGTACCTTATTATTGGTTAAATTTGAACTTTTACTTATATTGTAACTATAAACTATATTATTTTTATAAAACAAATAAAAACAGGGATAAAATGTGTGTTGGTAATGCATAGTAATAAAAAGTTCCTACGCAAAATATTATTGGACTGAGTGCCCACGAATGTAGTGCAGTGTCCATTTGGTGTGATTTTCTACACTTGGTTAAGCTTTCTTTGCAACGAAATGGAGGAATATTCTGGAAGTAGAACTTCAGCAGAGCCTCAGAAAAGCTGGAAGTAACCATGAATGGACTATGTCGCGTTTATCTTCGATTTCCGTCCCAACGCTCGTTTAGAAATGAGGAGGGCCCATTTGTATCTTCTGCGCATGTCCTCAACATTGACTTGCGCATCCCAAACAGAAACGTCACAGGTACTTGCTTAGCGGTGACGAAAGTTTCTTTGGTTTTTTCAGCATACCAACCCTTTTATGAGAATAAAATATTTTCATTTACTTGAATGTTATTTAGACGAACTAAAATGACGTCGTACGTGTTGAAAAAGTTTACAAGTACTTATAGCTATGGCCAGTGAATTTCCGCGTGAAAATCGGAGCGCATAGTAGACTTCAATACTATATGCGCACCTCAGCTGTTGTTATACCTCCAATGGCTGCTGGTGCCGTGTCCNTCACGCGGTAACAGGAGCCGCGGTGGTGCAGTGGTCAGACTACTTGCCCTCGCCACTTTCTGACAGTCAGTGAGTGGCAAATTGACGTATACGAAACAAACATGCAGAGCTCGTGGAAAAATAAAACTATTGGCATCTGTTTGTAAATTCGTTATATATCGCACAGGAAAGCGGTTCATTTCTGGCAGGTAATACCTCGCAAAATATCCGACAGATAGCGCGCACAGCACGTCACGGCAAAGTTTGAGCAACCCTTTTTTTAGTCAACAGATAGCGTATTTTTTAAAGTTGATAGTTCTTATATTACGAGATGGAAATATATTTAAAATTCGAGTCGTTTCGTCAAATTATTATAAAAATAATACAACAGTATTATGCAATATTTCTGTATGCTTTTGGAATTAATATCAAGGACGTGGCGCTTCTTTCGCCGAGCTGTCAAGAAGTGGCCATCTTATATGGTACAGTTTAAATATAGAAGTAGTTTGATATGGATATCTTTAGAACCTCATTGAAACGACTCAGGCATGAAGTGGCTACGTTTTTCCGCTGAGCCAGGATCTTACCTCTCCCCTTCCTCCAAGTCGGTGGGTAAACCCCTGTAAACGGGTGGTCCATGAGCTGTGGGCAAGTTCACTCATTCTGGTGGTCGCTAGAGGGCCTGGAAGTTCTCCCACGCGTGACGAGAACATATCATATTATGGCGTGTAACATAAATAAATGCTTAACCCAATAATCAAAATCTGCCAGGATTTTGGAGACTAATGTAGAGAAAAAAAAATGGCACACCTACACCACGGTTTTTTTTGCCAACTATCATAGTACAAATTTTTTTAGCAAAGTAATGTATTCCTTTAGAACAATATCCTGCACCGCAACTAAGCGTACAAAATTTCGGAATTAGGAATAGGTAATTAGAAATGCATAATGGTGGCCTAATATTTGTGCACAAAGTTGGGAAAAAACTGTAATGTAGGATTCTTCTTTTTTTTATATGGGCTTCCAAAAGCCCATAAAACTGCGATTGTAGTCTACTTACTGTTTATTCACACTTTTTTAACCAATCCTTTGAAAAATCATCCCATATATTATGTGCTTGGTTGGTTCCTAAATATGTCAGGACCCACAAGCGTTTTATTTTTGTGTTAACATAAAAGTACCTTATTATTGGTTAAATTTGAACTTTTACTTATATTGTATCTATAAACTATATTATTTTTATAAAACAAATAAAAACAGGGATAAAATGTGTGTTGGTAATGCAGAGTAATAAAAAGTTCCTACGCAAAATATTATTGGACTGAGTGCACACGAATGCAGTGCAGTGTCCATTTGGTGTGATTTTCTACACTTGGTTAAGCATTCTTTGCAACGAAATGGAGGAATATTCTGGAAGTAGAACTTCAGCAGAGCCTCAGAAAAGCTGGAAGTAACCATGAACGGACTATGTCGCGTTTATCGTCGATTTCCGTCCCAACGCTCGTTTAGAAATGAGGAGGGCCCATTTGTATCTTCTGCGCATGTCCTCAACATTGACTTGCCCATCCCAAACAGAAATGTCACAGTACATGCTTAGCGGTGACAAAAGTTTCGTTGGTTTTTTCAGCATACCAACCCTTTTATGAGAATAAAATATTTTCATTAACTTGAATGGTATTTAGACGAATTAAAATGACGTCGTACGTGTTGAAAAAGTGTACAAGTACTTATAGCTATGGCCAGTGAATTTTCGCGTGAAAATCAAAGCGCATAGTAGACTTCAATACTATATGCGCACCTCAGCTGTTGTTATACCTCCAATGGCTGCTGGTGCCGTGTCCGTCTTCGACCACGCCACCCAGGACTAAGTAACTCCGACACTGAACCTTCGTGATTCGTACGCAAACGGTTAACACGGGCCAGAACATTTTTTTTAGCCAACCAAAGAAGCTGGATGGCCCTACAGTGCTTCGGACTGTATCTTGTCTCGAAATATTTTCGCGAAATATCAGTGCCCCTATCAACGTGATCCTGACAGCGTTGCTGCAGGAAAGCAGTTCGACGCTGGGAAACGGAGAGAGATTACTGCGCAACTGGCAGGGTATGCTCTACGCCACACACACGGCACGTATGGAAAGCGAACCGAGCTGTGTGATTTTCTCTCTGGCGCCAGCAGTGTTTATCTGATCAACTCCCGGTGCACACGCGCTCGATAGTATCTGCTCGACGGTGCGATTTGGCTCCCTTCCACCCGAGCTTTNGCGGTGCGTTGCGTGAGAGCAAAGAATATCAGTATCGTCACTAGAGGGAACTTAGTAACAGCCAGACTAAGGTAATTTAAACTATAGGTCGGGAATATCATTGTTAAAAACTTGGCAAAGGGAAAATTTTCGCCACTAGGTAAGCGCTAGTGTCGGCAAGGTACCAGATTTTCTCTATTACCAACGTTAAAAACAAGATAATTGCAATAATTGTAAATGAAATATAAAATAACTTCGTATCTAAGTAATGTCTTTCTCTTCTATAATTGACGTGGCCTACAATTTTAATTAAAAGTTACCTTTCGGAACACTGCGCACCTTGAGGCAGGAATTTGCACTATGCCAACCTATTCTATTATAAATCACGTTTTGTTCTCAAACTGTAGTAGAAATAACCTTAGCTAGGCCAACATTTTACCACACTAAAGAAATATTTTGTTGCGGCCATAAAGTGTTTTGTTGGTACTCACCATGCCGGATTGTATTTGTGGTGAACACAAACTTTTTAGCTGTCACCACTAAACGTTTGTGCCCACTAAACATTTATTTCGTGATGGCTACAAATATGTTGTGTTCAGCAAAATACTATGTTGCAGTCAGAAAACATTATCTTTATTTCAGTGCACTTGCTAGCTTCATTCCAAATGAATGTTCTAAGACTCCCCGTAAACTGCCATATTGTTTATCATAATGCATGGGGGCCATGGTGGTGTAGTGGTCAGACTACTCGCCTCCNGATGGGGGGGGGGGTCGCTCCTGTATTTTCGCATGTGGAAATCATGCCGGACCATGCCACTGGTCAGCGGGTTTTCTCGGGGATATACTGTTTCCCCTGCTCTTGCATTCCGGCGCAGCTCCATACTCACCTCGCTCCATCCTCATCGACTCTCAAGACCTCGATGTTAAGAGCCGCCTAAATATCTTACCTCACTCTTGTTTTACACATTTTAGAGTACAGATTTACATATTTTAGGGTATCGATTTATTTATTTTAGAGTACATATTTACATATATTTAACACTTTCATATTCCTAATATTTTTACTAGATAGGGTTTGAATAAAGCGATAAAATCCATGGTAATGTAGATTTCACATATGGCAAAAGGATACAAAATAGAAGAAAACCTAAATCCTAAGCAAGACTTTCAACCGTGAATATCATTTCTATCTCCAACGCCGGGAAGCAGGGAATTCCAACTATTCCCGATAAAGCTAAAAAGCTTACTGACCTGGCCTGAATAGTATCACATTAAGTATTACAGCGTAAGTTTTGGAAGAACTTCATTATATGCTTGCTGTTCACGGTAAACTGAGCACTTTTGAAAGCCTTGTTAAAAATGTACTTGTATAGACGTTGCATATTCTTACACCTCATGTAAAAGTAACATTACCGCGGGCCGCATCGCTTTATTCATGCGTCGGTCAGTGAAACTGTTAAATTATAAGAAGAGAAAATATTTTACAAAATCGTCCATTCTTATTACACGTAGAGTCATTAAAGAGACACAAAGCAAAGTAAATAATATCGGTGTTCACATGTGCTTGCCTACCACTTTTAAATCAACGATAAGACATGGCGCTATTTGCTCTCCGGCGTTGCCAACTTAACTGGGCGTACATGCCGATAAAGCGTGTCCGTTAAAATATACGCAGGTAGGTTCAGTGATATTTTTCAAATGATGATTTCAAAAGTGCTCACATAACCGTAAGCACCCTTTACTAACAATAAAGAAATTATATTAGGCAGGACGCCGGAGTTGATTGGACTTTGCACAGAAAATCAGTCAAATGTTTTTAATTATTTTAGGTTTTTTTTTAACTTCAACAAAATTTTTACGTACTACAATTTTGCAACATGTTTAATATGATTATAAAAAAAACGAGGCGCAGTGTAGTAACGTCTGAGAGAGAGAGCAAGCATAAGAAAAAGAGAGATAGAGAGAGCACGCATAAGAGAAAGAGAGAGAGAGCACGCATGAGAGAAAGAGAGAGAGAGAGCACGCATGAGAGAAAGAGAGAGAAAAAGAGAGAGAGAGTACGCATAATAGAAAGAGAGAGAGAGAGTACGCATAAGAGAAAGAGAGAGAGCTCGCATAAGAGAAAGAGAGAGAGAGCACGCATGAGAGAAAGAGAGAGAGAGCACGCATGAGAGAAAGAGAGATAGAGCACGCATGAGAGAAAGAGATAGAGAGAGCACGCATAAGAGAAAGAGAGAGAGAGAGCACGCATGAGAGAAAGAGAGAGAAAAAGAGAGAGAGAGCACGCATAAGAGAAAGAGAGAGAGTACGCATAAGAGAAAGAGAGAGAGCTCGCATAAGAGAAAGAGAGAGAGAGCACGCATAAGAGAAAGAGAGATAGAGCACGCACGAGAGAAAGAGATAGAGAGAGCACGCATAAGAGAAAGAGAGAGAGCACGCATGAGAGAAAGAGAGAGAAAAAGAGAGAGAGCACGCATAATAGAAAGAGAGAGAGTACGCATAAGAGAAAGAGAGAGCACGCATGAGAGAAAGAGAGAGAAAAAGAGAGATAGCACGCATAATAGAAAGAGAGAGAGAGTACGCATAAGAGAAAGAGAGAGAGCTCACATAAGAGAAAGAGAGAGAGAGCACGCATAAGAGAAAGAGAGAGAGCACGCATAAGAGAAAGAGAGATATAGCACGCATGAGAGAAAGAGTGAGAAAGAGAGGAGATCGTTATCTTCGCTCCACGCAGATCTCCCAGGAACGGTTCAGCCGTCTTCTTCTGTCTTGTCGTTGGAGTCACGTACAGTTCGCACGTTCGCCGATCTTCAAGGGACGTTCACGTGTCGACAGGTTCGTCGCGTTACTGTTTTGTTTTTCTATCGATCGCTATTGGAAACCTCGTGCGCGCCTTTATTACTTAATACCGCTACCTAGNGCGCGCCTTCATTACTTAATAACGCTGCCTACTTAAATGCTGGTCAACAAGCCATATAATGCAGGTGGTTTTAATGCACGTCAGTGAATTCATTTGGTATATATTTCACTATAACCGAATATTTAGTATTAGTATATTTCGTATGTTTTTCCAAAGTTACTTAAATTTTTAGTCCTACCTATTAGCCTTCTTCTACGGAACTGTTTTGTATGAAAGGTGCCTAGCAAAATTAATGTCATGGTCTTGGTGTATAACTTTCATTTAATTTTTTTATTTCAACTAATGACACTTAAACTATCAATTATTACTCACAGTATCGGTACTCGAATCCGTGGAAGTTTTTCCTAATGTGTCACGAACGTTTAGCGAGGAATCCGTAACGACTGCAATTAAAGCCCAACTGCCGGCATGATTGAATAAATCCTCAATATCTGTTCAATTACTGAATGTTGCACCCGTCGTCTACTTCCTACGTGCATAGTGTGACGTAAAATCTCAAGTCCAGAGTCGAGATGCCTTATCGACCTCGGTCGATATCTCTCGAACAACGCCGGATACGAAAACTAGTGAAAGAGAATGGGGTGGCTTGAGTTATAGAGAACGCATATTGATAAAATTATAAATAACGTATTTCACGGAGGAAAAAAAACTATTTTACAGTGTTCTTGTAGTAAATTTCGCAGATCTACTGGAACCTTCGTGTGAATGTATAAATGTTTGAAAAAGTTTTTTGTAATTTTATAATATACCTTGTAAACGTAATAATGTTAATAACTTTCATATATTCTAAATTCTAATGTTTTTTAAGTCTAACGAATTAATGTTTTAAATAGCCAGCCCAATTAGTTATAGTAGAAATATAATTATTGTAATTTTAATGTTAGGACAACCTTCCAAAATTTTAATGAATGTTGTGGTTATTTGAATTTTTGTGAAGTAATCTCACAGGTTTTACTTTGCTTTAAAATAAAATAGTTTTTGTTCTCCTTGCTGCTTAATATTTTGCTTGAAGTTTAAATTGTACCCACAGGTAAGATCTCTAATATTTTCCGGGAGGATTTTTTTGCAGCGGACATTTTATATTATGTGAAGACATGGATTGTCACCTGAATTTACTGATATTTGCTGCCATTAAGAGCTTAAGCAGGACAAGAGGTTTATGAATATTGCTGCTGTGTCGTTACTTCTTGTGATCCTGAAGGATGGGATCCTGCGATGTAAAGTTCGTAATAATCGTCATCATTTTCTGCATGCACTCTGCATAAATTAATTTTGTAACGATTTTGTTTTGGGACCATGATAATGCCGGTTCACCTCAGTGGTTTGAGAAGTAAAAAAAATAATAATATCGTTCTGTGACTGCTAGCCAAGAAAATCTAACTTCTTAAAATATTTGGTCAGTTCTGATGAACCTTTATTTTAATTCGAATCCAAGTAACGTGTTTTTCAACAGTAATGGTATATAGCTATTTTTTTTCATTTTTACAGTATTATAAAATGTGTTTTGTAAGAAAAGCTATAACACATTAATATTTCTAAAGTATCTCACAATCAGCATAAATTTCCTCACAAGTTAATATTCTCTTCAAATTATTTTCGTTTCATTAAATTTTTTAAAAAATATATTTAGTATTTTCCCACCTAGTAGTTAGTATAATCCATGAAATAGTTTTTTTTCTCTTATTTAAATTTTACTTGTGTGGACATACTCGTAAATTACATGCTTAAGTTTATGTGATGTTATCATATGCAGTAAGAAAGGCACCCAACATAATATTTCATACATATTTAAATATTTCATACCATTAAGTACACATAAAGTACATTATATTACAACCTGTTACAGTATCCACGGCTTCGAGAAATTAGGAAAACGTAAACTAGCAGTTTACATTAAGTATTTATCGCGTAAATGTTAGATCGTGGCTTTGATCAGAAGCAAAGATGGAAAAAAGAAAAATGTAACTAACATAACTTCCAAAAAATCCAGTTCACGTGCAAAGTAGCAAGGCAGTGATACTTCAGTCCCTTATGGGGGTGTTTCTGCGTTCGAGGCCCAGGAGCGAAGAAACGATAAGGGCGAAACTGATACGCGCATCAAGTGCCCCAACGCCCTGGTGAGCTGGCGGTCTTGCGATCGCCGTTATTAAATATGGTAGGGCGTGATCAGAACTTGGATGGGTGACAAACCTGGGCAGGCCCACTAAAAGCCAACACAATACATACATAGGCAGACCCACTAAGGGCCAACACAGGACATAGGCAGGCCCTCTAAGAGCCAACACAGGACATAGGAAGGCCCACTTAGGGCCAACACATGACATAGGCAGGACCACTAAGGGGCAACATAGGACATAGGCCGGCCCACTAAGGTCCAACACAGGACATATGCAGGTCCACTAAGGTCCAACACAGGATATGTGCAGGCTCACTAAGGGCCAACACAAGACATAGGCAGACCCACTATAGGCCAACACAGGACATAGGCAGGTCCACTAAGGTCCAACACAGGACATAGGCAGGTCCACTAAAGGCTAATAAAGGTCATAGGCAGGCCCACTAAATGCCAACACAGGACATAGGCAGGAGGTGCGGCCGTGTCGACCAGGCACTCCAACACACAGCTCTGTCCCAGACTGGGACACCGTAGACAGATTCATAATGTGATAGTTATTGCTGCAGCTACTCCGCCCTGAAGATGGAGGCTGCAATGAATTCCTAAACGTCGGGAAGGAAAACCACAGTGACTCGGTTACTACCCAGAAGCCAAGATTTTGCAGACAATAACCACGAAATCCTGTGAACTTTTATGGTTTTTCAAATGTTTCATTCAAAAAGGACGAAGAAACCGTAAATACAGTATNCCACGAAATCCTGTGAACTTTTATGGTTTTTCAAATGTTTCATTCAAAAAGGACGAAGAAACCGTAAATACAGTATAAAAGGTTTTTTTTCGAAGAAATGTCTAAATTCAAACCACATATGTACTAGTATAAACAAAAAATCCTGCTAACAAAAATTTTCAAAAGGTTATGTAGTATTTTTAATTTTAAGTTCAAGTTGGGCAAAACAACGCAGGGAGTACGCAGCTATACGTGCCTGCGTGCGCAACAAGTTGCATATCACGAAGGCGAACGGAACTGGCGCGCCATATGGAGAACGCCTGCGCATGGGACACCATAAACTGGAGGTACGTGGGTGACGCTAGTGGTTGCTCGTTAGTGCACGTGCGTCAAACTACGTGAACAATGGGAGATTAGCAGTTGCGAAGTACAGGGGGNGGTACGTGGGTGACGCTAGTGGTTGCTCGTTAGTGCACGTGCGTCAAACTACGTGAACAATGGGAGATTAGCAGTTGCGAAGTACAGGGGGCCAGAAATGACTGCGTTTTATTTCCCGCATCGCACGACAATACCGTTCGCCTTCATAGTATACAACTTATTGTGCGAGCGGGTATGTATAGCTGCGTTCTCCCAAAGTGTTTTGTTTAATTTCCGCTTAAAATTAAAAAATACTAGGTGTGACCTTTTAGAAAAAAAATATTTACTACGATTTTTTGTTTGTATTGGACCATTTACACTGTGGTTTGAATGTCGACTTGTTATTCAAAAACAACTTCTATATGTCTCGAAATACCGTCTCGTGATTTGTGGAGACACCTATCGATTCCGACCGAGCGGGATGGCGCTGTGTTGAAACTTTGTAGTCGCATTCGGGAGGATCTGGGTTCGAATCCTGGTCTCCAGCCATCCTCATTTCTGTTCTTCGTGGTTTCCCGAAGTCACTCCAGGCGAATGCTGGGGTGATTACTTGCTTACGGGCCAGGGCTTCTCTGTGAAGCTGGCTTCGTCGCCAATGACCTCGCGGTCGGACGTGCCTATCTCTGTCGACGGTCGCGACGCGTGTTGTGTTCTCGCACGACCTACTTCTGCACTTGTCTCGGCGCTGCACTTTATCGATCGGGCCTGGCGGGAGTTCGCGCGGATGGACCGTCGCGCCGGTACCTCTTGTTGCCGTGGACGCGCCTCTGCTGTCTCCGGAGTGGAGAGATTCGAGCGGCCCGTTACATCGAGGCAAGCGAGGTGAGCGTGGAGCGGCTCCGGAATGCGTGGGCGGGGGAAACAGGAAACCACCGAGAAAACCCACCGACCACGTGCGAAAATCCGGAAGCGATCCTGCCGGGAATCGAACCCGTTTGGCCAAAGTGTGAGGTGAGTTGTCTGACCACTATACCACCGCGGCCCCTGAGGTCTTCTGATTTCTTGGCAAGGGGGGGGGGGCACTAAAATAAAAGTGAGTTTTACGTGAACACGTCAGCGTTAGCGGGTGACACTTTATTATGGGGATATGGGAATGACATGAAGGTAGTATTTTAAGTAATGGTGCATTGTTGAATTCACAGCTTATCACTGCAAAACAACGCAATACTTAAACCAGTAACAGTTTTATAAAATTGTTTCAGTAGTTTTATTTTTATTTCTTTAAGATAAATCGAAAAGAGTCATTTTAAAATGATTCTTTTGTATTTAGAAATTTATATTAATGTAAAGAAAATTCCTGCTATCAATAATTTGAGTGACTTCGTTCGTATACATAATCATCAAGATTGAATATTTTTTGCTTGAATAATGGTAAACAATTTTTATTGTATTATTAACATTTGATATCAGCCGTAAGCAATTAAAATGTTCGCACTACAAGACAACACGACGTACGATTATAAAATAAATAATAAAATAAAAAGTAAAATACAACATTTTGAACTCCTCTGCGCGAAAATCACATAATTAGATTCCGTATATTAAAACAATTTAATATGTAAAATTATCGTCTCTCCGAGTTCTCAAAATGTTTCGTTTTTGGCTTTAGGAAATGGTTGTGCAGAAGACATCTTGTGATATGAATCTTCAAGGAGCAAACATTTTTAAAAATTCTATTACGAGTTGTAAACTTACTAATGGCTCAACTTAATAGTTTTGTGCCGTCATTCTTTTTTCCTCGGCTTTTGACCTACTGCTCTCTAAATTACACTTCAGATATAACTACTGGAAGAAGAGGGGATGCATTCATCTCATTCCCTTCGGCTATACAAGCGCGGATCAGAAACAAATATATATTTTGGTATAGACGTGAATATTTCCCGCCTACTCGTCGCCAGGAAACTTCGACCTTCAATTTGAAATTGGACTGGTAAATGACGGAAACTGCAGTTAGTCCTGTACTTTGGGGAAATACGGTGCACACTGCGCATGCGTACTGCGAAGTAACCTAGTTCCGAGTCTCAACACTGAGGCTGTGTTCGAATCAGCGCCACTTGTTAACGAAATGTTCGCATGAGCTATTTTGTCTGCAAAATTGACGACGTATTTCCGTAATTTGCTTCCTACGTTTTGTGATCTTCAGAGTTTGCGAAAATTATCAAATACCGGATGTAACAAATTTAAATACTGAATATTCTAGGGATGTTAAAACAGAGACCAAAACAGACACATTGTGTTAGATGACCGTGGGTAGGAAATTTATAACTGAGGTGCATTTTGACGTGACTGAGAATAAAACTATTATATTTAAGTTTAATTTTAATCCTTTACAAAAACTGTTTAAAAGTATGGCCTCCTGCTTCAATACAAGCTCTGCAACGTCACTATACACTAATTGTTACAGACCTGAAAAATTCGCGTTTTCATTTCGGGACAAGCTAGAATTCGAAACCTCGTACGTTTGTATTGCTAATGCTATTGATCCACCCGTTAGTTTACACCTCCTGCACAACTCTGAGCCAATAATAAATTAACAGTAAAATGCAGATCGAATCACCGTCTTCCGCTAATACAACAAGCAACCAATGAACAGTGATATTTGCATGATTTTACATACGACAATGTAGTATAGCGTACAGGTCGTTGAACTCGCGAATTTTTCAGTTCTCT
>NQII01000686.1:572871-606522 GCA_002778355.1 Clitarchus hookeri
GGCGGTGCGCGAACTTGCCGGAAATTACTACCAGTCGAACACAGGCCGCGTTCGGCCGGCGGAGGGGAAGTAGGGAGGTGGTTGGAGGGGAGGGAACGCCGCTAGCCCGCCGCCTACATCAGCGGAGACACCCAGGAGTTGAGCAGTAAGCGCCGTGCGGTGCTTCGGGACGGTAGGTGCGTCCGCGAGTAGTGATTCCGTTTGCTAATTCGGACAAGTACGATCGTAAGGTAGGTGTGTAGCGTCAACGTTGGAAAAATTTACTTCTAGGGTTATAATGAAAGCGTTTCTATAAAATAGTCTAAGTTATAAAGTTAAATCACATGAAAAATTTTATTCCCAGAACACTCCAGGAATTTTAGTGCAAGGACAGTTATCTATATATTGTTGAGCATAGATAGCAACACCAACAAAAATGTCTGTTGTTGTCTGCGTTACATGACTTTAAAACAGTAGTAAGCTCGTGCCAACAGATAATTGACATCAAAGAGTAGAGAGTAGGCTAGCAGGAAATTAAAGAAAGTCTTAAATTTCTGTTCTTATAGTAGGCCTAGAGTTATGTGTATCTCGAAACAGAACGTGCCTATCGCCGTTACTGTTCGGCTTACAGCAACGTGCTGTTATCGTTACGATTCCCTGTGAAAGTTTGCAACTACTCGTGTAATCTCCCTACACAGAAGACAGTTCAACAGAGGAACATCAGCGCTATATCGATTCTTTCCCCACGAGATATAGAACTGAAGTAGGCCTACATTACATAAGGTTCTGATGTTACAGTACTCTTAAGTAAATTATACCTTGCAGATCTGTCTGAGAAAAGCAAGTTTGTTCAGTTAAATAACAATTTCTGAAAATGCAGTTATTAAAATTGCTACTGACTGATAACTGAGATCAGTACACTAGGAATTCACAGTAAGTTAGTAAAAACCTGTGTTAATCAGTGGGTTAAATAATCAGTGGTTTCTGAGGAATATTTTTTTCGCTCGTATGTGGAAATATTTAAACTGTTGGCAGCTATTTGACTTTAGGATAAGTAAAATGGTTAATTCTGTATCCTACAGTGATTAAGATAGGATAACATGTATTTATATACCACATTAAACATCAAACATTTTTTTAGGATGATTTATGCTTTATCATACTTTTCTGTGTTAGTTCTACAACTCCCATACATTACTTCTTGAACTTGTAAAAAAAACATGATAACGAAAATGTTAAGAACAACAAAAATTCATGCATTGCTGGTGTAGTTATTTTTAACAGGGACGAAAATGTAATAAACCGCCAAGACTTTGCCTTGTGTCAAGTCAGTCATTTTTGGACGAGTACAGACGAGTTTCGTGATGGGGAACTGAGGACTTCTCTAATCCGACACTGCACTTCTTGGCGGGTGATGTTATGTCACTCCACGTTTATTACCTTTGCGCTTCAATAAATCAAGATAAAGCTTCGCACTGTACGGGCAGGATGACGTGGTTTTAGCACGTTGGACTCGAATCCGGGAGAAATCCAAGTTTCATTTTCCTGTCTGGCTATCCTGACTCTGGTTTACCAACTTTCCCCCGAAATTTTCTACAGGCGAAAGCTGAGATGGTTCCTACGAATAACTATGCTCGCTTCTTTCCCCCATTCCTGAACACGTGCTGCAGTTCGTAATAACTCCGCTATCGACCCAAGGCATAACCACAAGCCGTAAGCAATAAACTGAACCGTTAAGACTGCCCAGTGACTGATCGTGGACAGCGCAGTGATCTGGTCATTGCTAACGCTGCCACTTCGAGCACTCGCAGAACCACTAACCACCATAAAAAGACTAGTTAAACGGGAGGAAAAGAAGATACGGATATATTGCTAAAAAATATTTTGAACATTCCCCAGCAAGCGACGAGCCATTCATTTCACAAACGTTGTACCGGCACCAGCTTAAGAACCACACGTGTATTTTTAAGTAGGTTGTCAGTTGCTTTGCGTCCCATGTACTTACAATGGTGTTATTAACTCACATATGGGAGACGAAGACGTCTTGATTATTCACAAGACTTTTATTCGAGGTAAAAATCACAAGTCCGTCTGAAATGTTATATTTTCAGTTTTTTTTTATCGGTTACCCAAAGTGGGTCTTGCTTACTGTTTTGATACACACGAAGGAATACAGCGAGGAATTAAGTTGGATCATAACCACTTGTTTTCGCGACCTGCATCGGTGTAGGTGTTAGTAGACGTAATACTAACAGCCAAGAAAACACTCCAATAATTTTCTTTAATCCTCGCCATTGTTTTTTTCCTAGGAGAATTATGCCTGCGACCTAGCGAGTCATTTTAAAGATTAAATAAATTGAGTTTCATCATTTGCTATTGTATCCAACGCTGATTCGCCCAACGGGATAACAGCTGTCAAAATAACGCGGGTCATAGAGCAATAAGGACTTTCGTTTATTTAATTTTCCGTGAAATCCATACTTTTAAATAAAAAATATTTTGTGTTAAATTTGATTTATTTTAATCGGGGTTAGTTTACCAACATTTTAGAATCCACCTAAATCCCAATTAACATTATTATAATAGCTCACTTGGAAAGAAAAAAAAATCCATTTCTGGAACATGGGATGTGGTTCTTGCGCAGCTTGCATAATCACTCTGCCGCGTATTTCCTCCACGCCCTGAACCTGAAATATTAAAAATGGCTTTAAATCAGCGAAACTAGCGAAAATGTCTCCACTGGACACCAGAAGAAAAGTAATATTAAAATTTTCGCTGAATTCCATGTGAATTTCTCTACCCCAAAGAACATTTTCAAAGTTCATACACTACTCACCTCCTACCATGGGGAACCGGGTTCAATTTACGGCGGGGTCGCTGGCGGAATTTCGCACGCGATAATCGTGCCACACGATGCCGCCGCGTCGGTGGGTTTTCTCAGGGATCTCCCGTTTCCCCCACGCTCGCATTACGGTGCTGCTCTATGTCCACTTTGGTTCACCCCTCATCGGGTCTCAAGACCTTAATGTTAAGAGATACCCAAATATCTCCACTCCACTCGGTTCATAACGAAGAGTTGCCAATTACTAGCAGTTTATCATCTGTACCATTTCGCTGTATGATTTTACTAATTCGGTTTTAAACCGTAGAGTGAATATTAGGTAGAATGCGTATGCATGGTACGTTCAAACTAAGAAGAGTTTAGCAAATTTACCGCATCATCATATGCGCGTATACTGAGAAAGCAGCAATGGTAAAGATTTTTCCCATGCATCCATGGTAGGTTTTCTAGATTTTTTCAAGAAAGATGTAAATACCTAGTGAATTTTCCAGTTTTGTACAGGAGCATTTACATATTTTCAATCTGATGTATAACAAAATTTCCATACTGTGTGTAGGCTGAAAACTTAAAATACTGTTCAGGAAGTTTACTGAAAGAATGTTAAAAGTGTGCACTCTGAACCCGAATCAGTGATATCAGTCAGTGAAATAAAATTCACTTAAAGTCAGTTGATAAGCTACCGCCGACTAGCGAATCAAAGAAATGAACTAGGGAACTTATGACAGCGGAATTCTCGAAATTTGATGGTATTAATAAATAATTCAGTGAAGTTCAGCCGCCATGTTAAGTAATTATCAGGCACTATCAGTCGCTATTTTCAATTATTTGGCTCAGTTCTCGCTGATTCAGATTTGTAGTGTAGTAACAAATCTCCGCGTGTTAACAGCGGCGCAGTGGTTAACTTTCAGCCTCCGTTTGGGGGCACATGGGTTCGAATCCCGATCCAGCCATCCCGATTTCAGGTTTACGTGGTTTTCCGAAATCATTCCAGGCGAACGCTGGGACGGTTTCTTACAACAAGTCTCTCACTACTTCTCCGAGAAATTTACTCAGGTTCTGATAACCTCGCGGTTGACGAGACGTTAAACAATACCTACATACTTATCTTAACCTTTTTTCCCCTTCGCTAATACCACAATAAACGCAACGTGGACTTAATTGTAGGTTAGAGCGCTGCGTACGTACGAGGGCAAATCAATAAATAAGTTACACTTCCACGTTATGGCCATGTATGAAACCACCTATACATAGGCAACACGGCTATGACAACATACAATGTAAGTTCACTTTTCCACATAGTCCCCAAGAGACTGTAAACATTTCTCGGAACGGTCAACCAACTTTTCGATTCCGGATGCGTAGACATCTCCTCCAGCGCTGTGTAACCACCCGGAGACAGCTGCTTTCACGCAAATCGCATGGCGCTAAGTCTGGACTGTATGGAGGATGTTTCCATACCTCCCACTGCAGCGATTCAAGTGGGAGGTATGGCAACATCCTCCATACAGTCCAGACTTGGCGCCAAGCGATTTTCATGTTTTCGGTAAGCTGAAAAAGGATTTCGGTGGACGACGATTCCGAAAATGAGGAGGTGAAAGCAGCTGTATCCGGGTGGTCGCATAGCGCTGGAGGAGATGTCTACGCATCCGCAATAGAAAAGTTGGTTGACCGTTCCGAGAAATGTTTACAGTCTCTTGGGGACTATGTGGAAAAGTGAACTTACATTGTATGTTGTCATAGCCGTGCTGCCTATGTATATGTGGTTTCATACATGACCATAACGTGGAAGTGAACTTATTTATTGATTTGCCCTCGTAGATATGCGTTTCGGAATGTTTGAACACGTCCCCATATACAGAGTTTTAATTCAGCTATAATAATTTCAAGTGATTTAAAATATTTTTACTGTTACAAACGCGCGCATGTGTAGAAAATGCAGACGTAAACAAATAACTTTGTCGCTGACGGTCGACGTGGTTTTCGACAGTTCTATTGAGGGTTGGTGAATCAGTGTCGAAGACGCGGTGTTAAAGACGAAAATAGGGTCTACTCTTCTAGCCTTCCCACGTAAAATGCTATAAAGATCCGCATTCCCTTGATCTAACGAGGGGTTTTATCGCAGTGTCTGTGCGGTTGGTTGCCGCCATTGCAGGGACGACCTTGAAAACGCTTCACGTCGCTCTGGCCACATCCTACTTAAATGTCACGCGACCAAAGAAGACGTTCAGCGAACGGAAACGGAAANTAGTTTCGTTGAAAAACGTGTATTTCGAACACTCTGCAACGCAGTTCAAGCGCCAGGTAGACGGGTGCCTTAAAGACGAAAATTGGTTCTACTCTTCTTGCCTTCCCACGTAAAATGCTATAAAGATCCGCATTTCCTTGATCTAACGAGGGTTTTAGGGCGGTGTCTGTGCGGTTGGTTGCCGCCATTGCAGGGACGACCTTGAAAATGCTTCACGTCGCTCTGGCCACATCCTACTTAAATGTCACGCGACCAAAGAAGACGTTCAGCGAACGGAAACGGAAAAGGGCGCGTGCGTTCTTGACCAGCGGACATGGCACGAGATTAAACGCCGATCAGCGCCTTAAGGCGAACTGGCCGGCGAGAGGTCGAGGCAATAAGGGTGATCTTCCACAGTAACGGCGAGACAAATCTGACAGTGTGGCCCTCCATTCCATAGCAAACGAGGCCTATGCAGGTTTCATGAAAATCGGCTGTCTCGTCGTTCCACTTAACGTATATAGACTATCAGCGGTATTTTAACACTTTTGAATCAAACATTTGAAAAATTACCACGTGTATGGCGTGTTAATTTGTGTCCTTTGTACATCATGCATTTTTTATACTTCTATTAACACAAAAGTGTTCTATCATTTTTAGTTAAACTGGAATATTACCTATATTTTATCTGTAAATTACAGTATTCATTTATCTATACATATTATAAAACTCAACGTCTCTCTGTCTGTAGGTTTGCTAGTGCGCTTATCACTCGAGAACTACTTGTGCGATTTACGTGTTATTTAAATTCATAGCTATGTTCTCTGGCCAGGTTTTAGTATGAATTTTGTTACGTAAAGTAACATAAGGAATTAGCAGTGACGATAATAGTGAATCAAGTCGGAAAATAGTTTACCTCCAGCGCGTTCTCTTGCAATACGCGGTCTAAACCGTTAAAGATAGAACAATATAATGTAGTAAAGATTTGTGTAGAATAAAAATACCTAAAAAAAAACTCCGCGGCAGCATATATCTATCGATAACAGAGAAATACTAATAAGTGTTTTTACCATTTCATTTCTCAATAAATAAATACGTAAAATTCAAGCTGTTGTTTCCCCATTAAAAAATTAACGTTTATCAAAGAAAAAAAAAGTAATTAAAACCGTTTAGCGAAAAAACCTACACAATAATTTTGTAGTCCACGCGAGCGGAGTCGCGGGCACACCTAGTAATTAATATAAATAATAGCAAGGATAAAATGGGTGTGTTGGTAATGTCTAGTGGGAAATAGTTCTCATGCAAAATTTAATTAAATCAAGGGCTCACGAATGCAAATCGTTGTCCCTTTGTTGCAATTTTCTAGAATTGGTCAAGCTTAGACTGCATGAGGCGGAGGAATATCCTGAAAGCTTAACTTTATCAGGAAGTAACCGTGAATGTACTGTACTTGCCTATTCTATGTAAGATGTGACAAACGTGCGCACTGTTGCCAACTCACAGTAAAAATAAACAGAGGATGCCGGGGCTGGTTGAAGTTGGCTACCCTACCCGAGGGCCAGCCCAAAGAATGGACGAGGTGTGACGAGACAGGAGATGGAGACGCAGCGGAATGAAGACCGACCGGGGAGGAAACGGGAGAACCCCGAGAAAATCATCACACCACGACAACGTACGTCACTTCCTCCATATGAAATCCCACTTTCCAAACATTCCGCGCCAAGCACGGCCTGCGATCGAACCGACGACATCACACATGGGAGGTCAATAACTAACCAACTGGGTACTAACAATTTGAAAATAATAGTTCCAATATTTTGAAGCTCAGTTCAGCTTAAAGCCATTTAGAAAATAACTCTTCATGCATCGTATACGCTGTGGAACTTTCTCTGCGTACACTGTTACCAATATATTTGTGGTGGCCACAAAGTATTTTGTCGGTATTCACTCTGCTAAATTTGTTCGTGGTAAAGACAAAACTTTTCTAATCATTTTTCATTTTGTGGTCTACAAAAAAAATTTTCATTTTCTACAAAAGAAAATGTTTGGCAGGGTGAATAAAAACAGAACACTTTGTGGCCAGCACAAAATATTTTTTCAGCGTACTACGAACCATAATCACAAGGTGCTGAGATCTCGAAGGACCAACAAAGCAGTAACCGTGAGCTTGCAAACCTCCGAGGAATATGAGGATCCAGTTTGAAAATTAGGTCAGAAATCCGACATCATAATTGGGTTTTCTTTTTGCTTGCACGGGCGTACATAATTAAAACATACGTGAACAATATTATTTATGCAATCGGCTTAAAATGTGGTAAAAAGTTAACTATTTAGATTGTTGATTCACTGTCAACCAGCCATTTTTTTTTTCAAATCAACGATTAGAACATATTCTCGTTGTGTATATTTATTTATTTTGATGTAATTAAATGCTGCCGTATTTACAGAAACGCTGATAGCAGAAAAATAAAAGTAAGNGTGGTAAAGACAAAACTTTTCTAATCATTTTTCATTTTGTGGTCTACAAAAAAAAATTTCATTTTCTACAAAAGAAAATGTTTGGCAGGGTGAATAAAAACAGAACACTTTGTGGCCAGCACAAAATATTTTTTCAGCGTACTACGAACCATAATCACAAGGTGCTGAGATCTCGAAGGACCAACAAAGCAGTAACCGTGAGCTTGCAAACCTCCGAGGAATATGAGGATCCAGTTTGAAAATTAGGTCAGAAATCCGACATCATAATTGGGTTTTCTTTTTGCTTGCACGGGCGTACATAATTAAAACATACGTGAACAATATTATTTATGCAATCGGCTTAAAATGTGGTAAAAAGTTAACTATTTAGATTGTTGATTCACTGTCAACCAGCCATTTTTTTTTCAAATCAACGATTAGAACATATTCTCGTTGTGTATATTTATTTATTTTGATGTAATTAAATGCTGCCGTATTTACAGAAACGCTGATAGCAGAAAAATAAAAGTAAGTCTAGATTTTAATTGTCTGATTAAAGTGAAATATTTGAATTCGTGTTCACGGAAATCTTATTTTACACATACTAAGAGCACGTGAGAGTTGGATGTATTGCTTGCATATTTATGTTTATAACAATTGAGAATTTCGCTGAAAGAAAGGCTCTAGTGAGTTAAGGCCTTTGCTTTCTTCCGTCTAACATTTGATCGTGTTACTTACTGTTAATATAATATCACATACAATATCAGGTTCGGCTCTCAAAACCTCGTCGTTAAGAGACGCCCAAATCTCTTTACTCACTTCAATTGCACACAAAATCATGTACCGATAGCTCGTTTCTTCACTATGTTATGGAAGTTTTCTGTTCCTACACTGTTACTGTTATTGAATAGATGTTGTCTTCTTTGAGTGTAAATTAAAAGTATTCCTGTAATGTGAGTAGTTACTGTTTATATAAGAACTGTCTTGTAAAAGAAAACCATATAAATTTTTTTTTTGTGTGTTGTGAACAATGCAAGTTTCCAAAATATTTACCTGTCATTATCTCAGAATTTGAATTTCTTTATATGGACTTTCTTCCAGCCAGCTCCTCAATTTCTCAGCTTCAGTCGATCTATGCGTGAATGCTACAGACTCGTAGTTACGTTATGTTTACGTATAGTGGAAAGATACATAATGAGCTCAGAAAAGAAATTAAGCTTGAATTTTATAAACCCGTAACCAACTGTTCGAAAACGTATGTATGTGAAGTGGCAATTTTTTTCCCCCCACATATTACGAATATTTTATGAATTCGTGACATGTTATAAATTATAATTTGAAAAATACCAAATAATTTGAATAATAATATTTATATAGTAAATATGAATATTTTAGCTTAATATATAAGTTAATGCAAATTTCAGAAAGTTATTTTAACACAAAGTTTGGCTTTTTGATTCACCTGCGTTAGGGTTTAACTTCTAACTATTTTGACTTTAAAGTTTACCTAATGAGTTAAAATTGTAATACGGGAGAACCACATAACAAATTTCAACTAAAATTTTCTCTTTAAATTCAAACACGGACAATTATTTTTAGCTGTAGTCCAATGTATTGATTTTGTTCAAATTTGAGATTTATACGAGAAAATATAAAAATTTAAAATTACTGTCTTATTACCTCTCATTTGTTTTTGAAAAACAATTTTTCGAGATCGTAATTTTTTTTAGACTATTCTTCCATTATCACAATAAAAATTATGTAATATGCAAAAATATATAAAGCCATTTTAAACACTCGAACGTCCTTAACCGCGAATTTCTATTTCGCGCTTCATACGAGGTAAGAAATTTGAACTCATTTCAGTCCTCTAAGTGATTGGTGGAGACATAGGAAACATGTTTTCCAGAAATTGTACTGTCACAACTATTCATAATACATACTTGACTTTCACAGCTGCCAGGCGATCCATTGCGATGACACTCAGGATTGCAAACCTATTTCTACTTACAGCCAACATTTGAATTATTCTTTGAGTGAGAGGCCATTAGTTCTCACCGCATTTCCGTCACATATTTTCCCACACATATGTAAAGAAACACCCATTAAATCTGTAAACACGAGGGGGTAAAAGGCAATAATATGTTAAATTTAACTTAGTAATATGTGTAACCAAACGTCGAGCTCACAGAAAACTTGAGTAATTTTCTATTTCGCCATGTAGTTTTTTAAAAGCGTTATTCTGATATAACGTAGCTAAGTTGGCAACAGTGGGCTCTAACCGATTACGCTCACTGGATGTTTCTAGCAGAAACAGAACAGAAGCGCCAAAAATGTAGCAGAAGCCAAGTAATTCTCTTTAGCATGCACTTTTCTCCTGCACTTGATCCAGTTGAGTATTGCAGGAGTATTCCTTACAGGTGTACAACGTGTAACTAAAAATCACAGACGAACTACGGGGGGTTATTTCTGAAGAAAATGTAAGACGAAAAATGTATGAACTATTTCTCCCTAAAGTGATTATTAGGGGAGCTATGCACCCAAAAAATCTCATTTCTGGAATGATTTTCTTTACAGATATCAGGAACTACTTGCAAATAAACAACAAATCCGCGAATAGTGTTTTGCAGAACGGATATCTTACACCTGTGAAAAAAGGTTGGTAATATCTTCCCCCTTCATCTGAAAAATAAGGGTTGCCACCCTCTGTTTTGTTACGAATCAGCTCCACTATTCTCCTGGTGAAGGGGAACGGTATTACGAACCACATTTTCACAGTTATAAGACCTCCATTCTACAAAACACTACTCACCGATTTGTTGCTTAACCGCCAGTAGTTCCTGATGTTTGCAACGAAAATCATTTTAAAAATTAGATTTCTGGGGGCGCATAGCTTCACTAACAACGAATTTAGGGGGAAATAGTACCTACATTTTCGCCTTGTATTTTCGACAGGAATCCATCACCTCCAGGAGTTTGTTGGTGATTTTCAGTTACACGTTGTACAACACAACATTACGCACAGCAGAGTAGCAATTTATAATTCCCAGACATCCCAATGTCAGGTCTTGTCACCTTTTATTAGCTCCGGAGTTTTTTTTTTCTGCTGTGTCGTACCGGCCAGACATGATTACATCCCATATCCATAATGTGTGTCACCAGAATTTAATCAACTGCAGTTGTTCATCTATGCTGGCAACACTTAATTTACATTGCAGTTCTTTAAACTTAACAATTTAGCTTAACTATTAGGCCTGCTATTAACATACACACGTGTCTGCTTTGTATTTTTAATGTTCTGTAAGTTACAATAACATCTTCAGAAATCCTACAATTATTTTTTACATTAAATATATATATATATATATATATATAATGAGCCGGATATTTGACTTACGTATGTTATGTAAAGTAGCTGTGTTGGCAACACTTAATTTTCCTGCCAGCTACGCTCGCCGGATCTGCCCGGCAAAACCAGTATCATGGCTCTCCCCCCTCCCTTTTACGCATTGCACAGACTGCAGTAATCTAATCACGGCCTTTCGCATCCTCTCCCCGCAGTCATTACGGCTGAGCAGGCGTTGTCGTCTCTCCCGGCGATAGCGAAAGTAGCTCGCAGACCTCTTCACTGCCCTCGTTAACACTTCAGTGTTTTGTTTTCCACACTTGATCCCGTGCAATTCGGCCAAATCTCATTCCAAACCCAGGCATTGAAAAATTCAAGGTGGGAAACTTGAGGATGTGTTCTATAATGTCCGGGTTCGCAATTCAAGTCGCGCCGGGGCAAGTGTGAAGACCCTGTGATTTCTCGTTACAATTCAGTATTAGGATAGACGTCACACCACTGTAAGTGGGTTTCAGGTGTGTCATTGGTAGAGACCTGAAAAATCCGCGAGTTCAACGACCTGTAGGCTATACTACGTTGTCGTATGTAAAATAATGCAAATGGCACTGTTCATTGGTTGCTTGTTGTATTAGCGGAAGACGGTGATTCTGTCTGCATTTTACTGTGTATTTCTTATTGGCTCAGAGTAGTCCAGGAGGTGTAAACTAATGTTTGGACCAATAGCGTTAGCCATACGAACGTACGAGGTTTTGAATTCTAGCTTGTCCTGAAATTAAAACGCGAATTTTTCAGGTCTCTAGTCATCGGACCTTCGCTTATTCGATATGCTCTGCAGGACTTGTTAACTCCCAGTCCTCTGGTGTATCCACTCCGCGTGGCCGGGTTAAACAGGAGAAAGAGTTATTTCCGTGGTAGCAGCCAACGAACAAGTGACTTTTACTCGGGTGTGTAGAAGATTGTGCAGTCTAGCTTGGAGCCATCTAACCCCGCGAAATGATAGACGATCTCTAGCCATGTGCCATACCCTTGGCCCGCCAAAAGATGCGCCACGCATGATAACGCGTTGCAACGTGGGGCCAGTTTTTTATTTATCGCTTGTCTCACACGTGGTTCTAATAGGGTTTCTAATATTCTACAACATTTTGTGATACGAAGCATCGTTTACATGAAAACCATATTAACTCTATCACCCCCAAAATTAAATAGTTCATTTTAAGGCACGTGGACGACATTAATATTATTAACGTGTAACTTGCGTATAACCGTCTGAAATTCTTTATTCACAATTAATATGAATAAAAGCAGAGAGAAAACAGGTGTGTTGGTAATGCCTAGTAACAAATAGTTCTTATGCTAAATATTATTACACTGAGTGCGCACGAATGCAGTGGGCTGTCCCTTTGATGTAATTATCTAGACTGCGTTAAGCTTTGTTTGCATGAGGCGGAGGAATATCCTGAAAGTATAATTTCAGCAGGGCTTCAGAAAAGTTGGAAGCAACCGTGAACATACCATGGCTATGTAAGGCTTTATATGCGGGGCCAGGAAAGGCGTGCTAAATATATCAGAAAACACGAACTTCGTACGGAATGTTCACAGAAATCACTGATGAACTACGTCAAATTATTCTTCACGTAACTAGAGACGAAAAGAATACACGTAACATTTAGTTTAATTCGCTTCCCAAGGACGGTACACGTCCGTTAAGGTGGGGATGGGCGACAGATTCATTGCGAATAGCACGGGACCGAATTTACTTAGACCTCTGAAAGTGCGTGTAGTGTACCAGTACGTGCGCACAGCGTGGAAGCGTTGTACTCGCCTCCGATGGTCCACTCGCCTCTCACTCCAGCGTACCGGGTTCGAGTCCCGGCGATGTCCCGAAGGAATTTTACACGTCGGAAACATGACGGACATTACCGTTAGTCGGTAGGTCCTCTCGGGGTGCTTCCGTCCCCCCGCTACCGCTATCGCATTCCGTCGCTGCTGTATTTCCAATTTCGTTCTAATATTCACCGAAGACAGCTTTTGTGCACCGTCCGGATCTCTCGCTTATTGTCATTAAGTTACGAAATGTAGAAGTTGTCATTTGCATTACTTGCACTAGCTTTTGACCATTTCAAAGTACTTAAACCGTGCAGAACTCGCATTTATTTCCGAAGCATATGTTTCTGTGTGACGGAGCACTTGCGTTACGTTTACCACTTATCGAGATGCACACTGAAGAGCCAAAAAAAACTGGTACACCTGCCTAATATCGTGTATGGCCCCCGCGAGCACGCAGAAGTGCCGCAAGACGACGTGGCATGGACTCGACTAATGTCTGAAGGTATGCAGGAGGCTTTGAAATCTGCGTCAATTTGAGAAAGGGTTGCACGTCTGTCACGTTTAATGATTCTCGTTAGTCTTCGTTTGTCCCGTTCGTTCACGATCTTTTTACGGCTGCAGCGATTTCGAAGATGTGATGTTTTACCGGATTCCTGATATTCACGGTACACTCGTGAAATGGTCGTACGCGAACGTCCCAATATTATCGCTACCTCGGAGATGCTATGTCCCATCTCTCGTGCGCCGACTATAACACCACGTTCAAACTCACTTAAATCTTGATAACCTGCCATTGTAGCAGCAGTAACCGATCTAGCTGCCGACCGCATCACATTACTCTGATTGGTTCCGTACCTCTGTTATTTGTATACGCATGCCTATACCAGTTTTGTTTGGCTCTCCAGTGTACAATGTTTAAGGGAGCTCGCTTGCTACGTGGCTAAGTTGAGTTGTGTTTAAGGCGGTCGTCTATATTCGCTTAGTGCACTGCGTGCTTTGAGTGTAGGATCGATCCCAATCAAATCCACAAACGTTTCAGTAGTTATAAAATTAAATTAATTTCGCTAGTATAGATATTGATTTCAACACCGTGTTTACGAAAATTGGACCTGTTAAGGTGTGTGTCCAAGATAAGTCTATGAATACCGCTTCAACATACACGTTCACAGTTCATCTCAACAAATTTTTTCAAACTGCAGAACTTTATTGACTGATATCATTTTGGCCGATTTAGAGTGTAGTAGCAGTATATATATGTATATATATACATATATATATATAGAGCCAAACACCGGGTAAGTTCCTTACAGATGATTCGCTGTTAACAAAGTCTTTGTTATAACAAACTCTGAAGAAAAAAAAACCTTACCCGTTACTGCAAATATTTTAACAGAAAAGTGAACTCGCAAGCTTTGGCAGAGCCATGTATAAAAAGTAGTCCCATGTCTTAACGTCGTAACAAAAATGTAAAGTTTAAATTTGTAGGCGATGGTATTAATTAATTTATTTTCAATTTTTTTCTATGCACATTAGAATATGAATTAACAATATATATATATTATTAATTCATATTCTAATATATATATATATTGCGTTTACGTTCTTAATGCATATTTCACAGCAACACTTCATCCGCGCATGAATTAAGTGATCAGATCATGGCACAGTAAATTTTTACACGTCGTGGAAGGATATAAAAAGGCAAAAAAAATTTTAAGCACCACTGTTTTTAAAAGTGGTTCAATTAACTGCAAATAGCGTACAACGCAAATCTTTCTCGTTTATCGCCCGATAGATTGAAATCCTTGTTTAACCTCGATGCACAAAACAAAACAAAAATATTACGCTTGCGTGTAGAAATGGACAGGAGATCTGTTTGAAATTACGTGGAAATGCAAGTGTTTGAAGTGTACACTACTGCCGTACTTATTCGCGGATTTAGAAGCCTCCAATTAATGTGCTCGGTGGAAAGTTAATAAATATTTAACTGCCTTTTTACAGCTGGCGTCGTATATTCGAAGAAGTTACCGTTTTAACTAGCAAACACGAAACAAACTCGAATATTAACTACAAACTTCAATCATGGTGAAGCATGTATTGTATTCGCTGATAACACTCAGGATAAAGTAATAATGAAATCACATTAAAGTATTGAGATTATTTTAAAAGGTGGGTCTCGTTACTCCAAAAATAATAATTAGAAAAAGCAAAATTCGATTTTAGTTTCTGTAGCAAGAAATTAATTTTAAGTTTAGAGATAGTATTGCACACATAAAACGGTTGTGATGCTGAAATTCTCTGTAAAAATTTTAAAAATTCATTTATAATGGATCCTTGTGTGTTTAATTTAGGTATGCAAATGTTACCGCAAAATTAACCCACAGGCATGAAGCAGGATGGCGTTCTTCGCAATTTGTTTAAAATACTGTCCAGGAAAAGGGGGAAAAAAACGTTACTAAGGGAAACAAGAGACTAAACAAAATCACAAAATGAATTACAAAGTAAGAAAATACTTTGAAGCGACTTTTTTTGTATTTCGTCACTGTATGGGCTTTCAATGAATTGAATTCAATAAGGATTCAAAGTAATTCGGAGGAATTTGTTACTGTGTGAAAAGGCCTTAACATTTGTTGTACAGAGTAAAGAGTGTTCACGGTACACTGAGTACTTTTTGAAAGCCCTGCTTAAGATCCACTTATAAGCACATTGTGTCTTCTTCCTCCGTATGTAAAAATTAACATTACCATGGGCCTGATCACTTTTTCCATGCGTCGGTCAAGTAAAACTGTGAAATTATTAGAAAAGAATGTATTTTACATATTTCCTCAATTTCACACTAACGTAATTAAAAAAAACAACAGAAAACAAAAAACAGTAACTGCAACATTCACGAATGTTTACATACAACATTTAATTCAACATTAAGACATGAAACTATTTTCTTTTCTGCCGTTACCAACTTAACTGGGCGCATGCCACCAGTGTGCCCGTTAAAACGTACGCAGTTAGGAGCAGTGACATTTTTCAAAGGTTGTTTTTAAAAGTGTTAAGTTAATTGTGAACAACCTATAATGTACATTGCCGGAAAGGTATAGTTGTAGTTTAAAAGCAAGTGTTCTTAAACAAGTAAAATAATATAAAGGCTGTTCACGGTTAGCTGGGCACTTACCAACCTTTGAAAAGTGCCACTGCCTCCAGTTGCATGTATTTTAACGGGTACACTGACTGGCAAGCGCGCAGTGTAGTTGGTTACGACGGGGATAATGTAATTCTATGTGCTAATCATAAATAAAAGATGTTAGGTTGCCTTAACATATGTGACTACTGAAATGACTGTTGCAATTTTTTTTTCTCTTCTTTAATTTACACAAGAGTAAGAATTTGCAAATTTGTAAAACATTTACTTTTCTAATAATCCCACAGTTTTACTAAAAAGACGCGTGAAAATAGTGATAAATCCAATGGCAACGTTAATTTTACATTTGGCGGAAGAATACACAATGTAGGTACGGTGAAGTAGATCTTAAGCAGGACGTTCAAAACTGCTCAGTTCACCGTGGACAGCGACTTTTCGCGTAAAAATCGGAGCACACAGTAGACTTCAATACCATGTACACACATCAGCTGTTGTTATACCTCCATTGGCTGCTGGTGCCGTGTCTGTCTTTGACCAGGCCACTCAGGACTAAGTAACTCCGACACTGAACCTTCGTGATTCGTGCGCAAACGGTTAACACGGGCCAGAACATTTTTTTTAGCCAATCAAAGAAGCTGGACAAGCCTACAGTGCTTCGGACTGTATCATGTCTCAAAATCTTCTCGTGAAATATCACTTCCCCTACATATAGAAATCAGTAATTTATAGATACCTGAGAAATTCGCGTTTTAAATTCTGGGCAAGGTAGAATTCAAAACCGCGTACGTTTGTATGGCTAATTATATTGGTCCACCCTTTAGTTTACCACCTCCTGGACCACTCTAAGCCAATAATAAATACACAGTAAAATGCAGAACGAATCACCGTCTTCCGCTTATACAACAATCAACCAATACACAGTGATATTTGCGTGATTTTACATACGAAAATATAGTATAGCCAACGGGTCATTGAACTCGCTAATTTTTCAGGTCTCTAGTAATTTAACATAACGTGTGAGGTCAAGCCTTAATGCGTAGTCGCAAGGGAAATGAAACATGAATCTGGAAGGAGGAGCGCATCGTAACGTAGTTAGTAGTGTAGTTAAGTTCTCAGAGCAGTCGCGTGGTATCGCCCGCCACCAGGGTTCTTGTCAAGGCGACCTGGAGTGTTGATTTATCCCAGCCGTCGTGGAGCTTATCAGTGCCTCGCGGATACGCGCAGACAGACGGCTCCTGAGAACCAATTAGCGAAGTCTACATCTCAGCTGGCGACAGCACGGTGCCGAGGCGGCCACGCGCGTCAGTCTCACTGTCTACAGTGTAAAAAAATTTCTGGTTAACTTCCTAAACAGTAATGGAAATTTTTGACCCATACGCTAAGTGGTAATATAATACCACACATCAAGCTGCAGGTATAGGAATGCTTGGCGTCGCTAACAAAAAAAAGTTGGGTACTTCCCTACGCATCTGAGTAAATGTATGAACGCTGCAATTAATTTACGAGGGGAGGGGGTCCCGGGTAAGGCACGTGGGCGTGTATTGTTGTACGCCCGTCTGTTTCACTCTTCGTTGGAACGCGTCAAAAAAACAATGTCACGTGTATAAATAAATTAGAATTTTACTTTTTTTTTTCAGATCGCAAAGACGATACCTCGGAGGTGCTGCGATTGGCGGTTCAAATCTCGGCCACGCCCTTTATTCTTCTGTGCGTGCAGACATACAAATGTTAGTTGCACCCCCAAATCTTTCTCGTTTGTGGCAACAAAANAAAAAAAAAACAGATCGCAAAGACGATACCTCGGAGGTGCTGCGATTGGCGGTTCAAATCTCGGCCACACCCTTTATTCTTCTGTGCGTGCAGACATACAAATGTTAGTTGCACCCCCAAATCTTTCTCGTTTGTGGCAACAAAANCCCTTTATTCTTCTGTGCGTGCAGACATACAAATGTTAGTTGCACCCCCAAATCTTTCTCGTTTGTGGCAACAAAAAAAAATCGCTGAACTATTTGGCAGCGGCAGCAAAATTTCAAATTTCTCCCCAACAAACACGTTATAAGGGTGCGCTAAAAGGATTTTGTTCTATACGATTAAGTCCTTTCCTATGTTCAGCTGTCTCCACCAGGTGCTATCTATGCGTCTAACGTAATTTAGAAGGTGGAGACGAGATTTTTTTATGCAAGAAAAAGCCACGAGCAAATGACATTGCATAGCAGTGGATGCGACAGGAGAAACAAAATGGCATATGGTGTAGGTAATTTTCTGCGCAGAAACGATTAATTACTCTAGCAAGTCCTTCCGTCTAGCGACCTAGTACGCAATATTTCCAGGTCAGTTATTATTTCAGCAAGAAATCCACTGACATAATAAAGTTATAAAAAATTAAATGTTGGCATTTAATATAATTTTATTTATTTTTTCGTCGGAGANATCCACTGACATAATAAAGTTATAAAAAATTAAATGTTGGCATTTAATATAATTTTATTTATTTTTTCGTCGGAGAAGGATTTATAAAAAAAAAGTGACAGAAATACTTCACAATTTCTTTTTCATGTTTAGAATGTACATTTTCAGTTTTGCTACGCCATAAACTATATTATATAATTCTTCAAGAACTACTCTAAGTTGGTCCCTCCTTACGTGTCACTTGAGCCTTTGTATTCAAATGCAACGTCTATCACGATGTAAGTTGTCTAGGCATGGGTTCCACAGGGAAGAAAAAACCGAGTCGGGGTTGACAATATTTCCCCTCGACGTAGGCGTAATTTTTCGGAACTTCAGAATATGATATGAAATATAACACATGACATATTTCCGCAGCCTTAATTTGTTTTCGTGGACCGTGGTGGTGTAACGGTTAGACTACTCGCCTCCCACCTAGGTGAACCGGGTTCGAGTCCCGTCGGGGTCGCCCCCCGGGGTTTTTGCAAGTGGGAATCGTGCCGGACGTTGACGTTGGTCAGCGTGTTTTCTCGGGTGTCTCCCTTTCCCTTGGCCTTTCATTCAGACGTTGCACCATACTCACCTCGTTTCACCCTTATCGACTCTCAAGACTTTGATTTTAAGAGCCACCCAAGTATTTCCACTCCACTCCCCTTGTTTTCATTCATTGGCCTTCACGAATTGCAAAATTTCCTGCGTCTGAACGCCGTGGAACTTATATCACACGATCACAGGCATTTCGCCTTAACCAACCTTGTGTACACCTTAGAATTTTCCAAACATTCGGATATGGGGAACGAATATTACCCGATTTTAAGGGTCGTGCTTGGCGAACCACACTGAGAAAAAGGTATTGTTGGATAAAATAAGGTTTGTTTGGTGCAACCAAATGCATTGTTTGTACAAGGGTAGTAAAATATTTTGATGCCGAAACCAAATTGTTTTGGTTGTTCTTATTTGGTTGACCACAAGCATTTGAGAATTGATTGGTGTAACTAATGATTTGTATGGCTGTATGATTATTACAATTTTGGTTATTATAAGGAAAGTGAACGCAGTTGGTAAATTCTAACACATAAAGTTACTGTTAGTGTTAGAGTGGAACGCCTTAGTATCTTCGGTCGGTTAAACCGACTACTGACAAATATAAACTTTTTATTATATATGTCGGTTTACAGTATTTGGCACATAGCCAAAGTTTTCTCTGTGAAATTATTTGTAAATTTACTATATCGACATTGTTAATTTTGTTCATCTAACAAAATACACTCTTGAGCCAAAATAAATTACACTGTCAAGAAAACATTTAATTAAATAAACTCATTTGATTTTCTTCATTCGTAAAATACAGCTTGAGAGATTTTTGTATTTTTTTTGTTACAAATAGGATAAAAACAGCGTTGTTAGTGAATTTATTGAAGTTTAATAATGGTAAACATCCTAATAAAACAAATTAAATAGGGAACTAAAAAAAATATCTAAAACAGTTGAAATATTTATTTACTCGGTTTGTCCCAGTATTTGAAATATATGTATTTAAAGACATTCATAGTTCGTCAGTAGACACTTCAACTGAGATTGCTCGAGCGCGAATTATCTGTGTTCGAATTTAGGTCGGGCTTCAAGATTTTTTTTTTACTTACCGAAATGGTTTAATGCACGTAGAGATAAACAAATCATCAGTTGCACAAACCAAATCTTAGTTTGGGCCAACCAAACAAGAACAACAAAATAATTTGGTTTCAAAAACGAAATCTTTCGTCGCGCCTGTACAAACGAATTTGGTTGCACCAAAAAAAAAAACTTAAGTTTATTCGATTCAACAAATCCTTTTACTCGGCGCACAGACGTACTCCCCGGCAAATTCGGGCGCGAAAAGATGCGTCGATACTGCGATCGCTGCGCGGTGGCTGCGGGGTGGGGGGGAAGCTCGGTTATCGGGATAGGGAAGTCGACTTCGTCATCCGGACCGGAACTTGCAGACGCTGCGTAACGGCCAGTGGCGCCGCCTGCTGGAGCGAACCGGTAACCTTCGAACAAAAAAAAATCCCCAAAAGTATGTGTATTACACGGTACGCGCTGAAGTTGGCAGCGAATTAATGAAACTAGCTCTAGGGACTGACGTATCGTGAATGTAATATTGAGTGTGTGGCCACTGAAGATAGGGCATTTTTGTATACTCACTAGAGTACACATATGCACATTATAAATACGTCTACGTTCCTAGCAGTCTCGCGGTTGCACTTGGATGGCGAATTAATAAAGTGATCAGGCCCATGAGGAGAAAAGTAGATCCAAGAGGCCGGGCTCTAAAAAACCGTAAACAGCTTACATTAAGTAACATTTTTATCATTTTGTGTGGAGAGATTATACCATTCCGCCATTGCCAATCTCCCTGGAATCGGATTGGCAGTTTGACAGGCACCCGAACGTACAAAATCGTATAATGTAGAGGACGTCATTTGTTATTTAGACGGAAAATTAGATTCGTTAACAGCTGCTACAAACAATACAATGTGCAAAATGCTCTCTTCGGTAATTCCGAGGTGTGAGTGAAGTTCGAGACGTAAAATTTCGTCTTCTTTGTAGCCCCTGAAATTGCAAGCTTTCCTCTGGCCGAACTCGTTAGCAGCGTCTTGTTCTTACAGGCGAGGAATCGGATGTTTATATTGAAGAACCACACCAGTATACTTTTGAAATGTAAATGGAAGACAAATACAGGAGAAGCACGTTTGGATCGAAGTCACGACCTTTCCAACGCGAGATGTTCATGCTACTGCATGAAAAAACGTGATGTAAAGACAGTATTACAATTAATGCTGTACGTATGAAAATAATTAAATAAAACTTTTAAAAAAATATATATTTAATTTTTTTTATACTATCGCAGATCCTGTTTGTTACAAGTTAATTCCTGTTATCAATGTCAACACTCGCAGCTATTGGTGAGCAAAAAAGAGGAGTGGCAGCAGAGCACCAACAAAATGCCGGAAGGTGGGCGTGGCCGGCTCACCACGCCCCTCTAGCTCGTGGACTTATCATGTCGTCCAGTGGGTGGTTCCGAAGAGCGTCTCTTATTTACATAATTTTTTAAGAAATGATTTAATCAGAGAAAAATACAAAAATCATTGTTAATATGACGCGATAAGCTGAAACGTAGTACATATAGAAAAAAATTTTTGGGAAGGAATAAAGTGATATATCTTTTATAAATAAGATATTTTCCGATAACTATTTTTGATCATGTAAAGTGTTTCTATTAAAGAATAAAATTTATGGAGACATTTCAGTAGCTACTAAGCTGAAAGTACTAACGAGGGTGAAACGCTAAATGTTTCATATGTCAGTCACATTTTCGGTCCTTTTATTATCTTCCAAAGTAGTTTGTAGTTTGATGTTCGCAAGCTCATCGTTTAAAATATTTTGGTGGCTTACCTAGTTTGCAATAATTCCAAATAAGAAAATTATTGTTGTATGAGAGAAAAGCTATACCTTGTTACCAAGGGTGTGTTATTGTTAGGGGCAGTGATATTTCGCGAAAATATTTCGAGACAAGATACAGTCCAAAGCACTGTAGAGTCGTCCAGCTTCTTTGATTAGCTGAAACATGTTCTTGCCCGGGTTAACCGTTTGCGCACGAATCACGAAGGTTCAGTGTCGGAGTTACTTAGTCCTGGGTGGCTCGGTCAAAGACGGACACGGCACCAGCAGCCAATGGAGGTATGACAACAGCTGAGGTGTGTATATAGTATTGAAGTATACTGTGTGCTCCGAGTTTTACGCGAAAAGTAACTGGCCCTAGTTATTATTTATGCAAGCACAGCCACAATGATGTCAACTAGACTCGTTATATCACTCAGAGCCGTCCATAATAGCAAATCAGTTGAAAAAATTTTCAAAAAATAAAAATAAATGTCTTTCATTGAGACTTAAAACGATATGATTTGTGTTTGTTCCCATAATCAGTATCATATTGTATTCATTTTGCATTGGACTAAAAAAAAATACAAAAGAAATATTTCTCTCCCGTAATAGAATATATTATATTTAATAGGTGGTAGCGTTGCAGTAGTTTTCATGCCGTAGAGAACATTTATTTCCCGCTGTCAATGAATACTTTTTTTCAGCCCATCGAGTAATAAATTCATTAACAAGCTAAAATATCATAATTGGTTTTTTTTATTATGATGTGTTTTGTACTCGTGCCAAGCGCGTTTCTCGAAACCAACTGAACAGCGTACTGCGTGTTCGTTGATTTCAGCTTAAACCATTCACCAATGGAGAGGCGCAGGAACATCGACGAATCAGCTTTCTCGCAAGGAACACGTTCGGAACACCTGGCTCCTGATTCCTCGTTGATTACGTTCCCGACCATAGATATGTGAACGTCCTTCGTGCGTAGCGTGTCGATCGACCGGGGAAGTTGGAGGGTTTCGCCATTTCGACAAGAACAGAAATGAGAGTTTGCCGTCCTGTAAGCGAGGATCGAAAGGTGCTCGCGAAAGCCGTTACTTTTCTCGACGTGGCGCGTGTGACAATGTCTCGCCGTGTTACAGAGAGGTTTATATTCAAAGTTTGTTGGTGAAGTACACCTGCATACGCTGGGGTTTTAGGAATGTACGTTAGAAAGGAAAGTCGGAAAACGAGCAATATTTAGTGCAGACCCTCTGTATCTAAATGAGACAGAATACTGTTAACGTCAGTTACCAGCGTCTGACATTTCAGCAGTCACTTCCGTCAATTTAACTGACGAATTAGTGAAAGAATTTCACAGCATTCCTTTACTTATTGATTCAGTGGCATTTCCCAACTGATTCATCGACCATTTCATTCGCTGTTTTTTCAGTGATTCGCTTTTTCACTGCTGAATCAGTTAAACCTGGCGTATGAAACTAAGTAACAGCACACGAACTAAAGAAACCCCCTAGAAATATGCTTTTTAGAATCGTGGGATGCGTCTTTTATAATACTATTTTACGAGGGAGTATGAACATTCAGTCTTTCATTTCCTTTTCACGGCTCTCATTTCGTTTTCACGACTTTCAATTCGTTTTCGAACTTCATGAAATGTGTAGTGAGTGTAGTCATACCTACTGTTTGTATCAACAATCTTCATGTTACCAATTAAACTCAGATTAAAATAAATTGCATAAAATTTAATGCTACATATTTTTTATAATATACTTTAATACATATATTTTCACCATTAAATTCTACGTAGGTTTGGTGTCTCAATTCGCCATGTGACAGACTTCGAAGTTAGGTAATTTGCGTTCAAATTCTAGACAACGCCTTATGTTTTTTTTTTTACTTAAAATAATTACTCTAAATAGCACATCAAGAGTGACTATCGGAAATATGCTTATTTCTCGTAACGATTTTGCTAAATTCGATAAAATCAATATTAGATTCAACACATGCAGTTGGGTGTGCCACTTATTCAATCAGTGAAATCGTTTTCCTGAAATAGCCAGCGATTATCCATCGATTCTAAGCGTGGCCATTTACTGTGATTCGAGTAGGTGCGTTTGACTGCGAATCAGTGATGTTCAACTGATTCGAATTTAAGAGTGTAAATAAAAGACTATGAGTAGAGACATGATAAATTCGCGGATTCATTTCGGGACAAGCTAGAATTCAAAACGCGTGTGTTAATAAAACGTCAACCATTGGTCCACGCGGTGTTTAACACCTCCTGGAGAAGGCTGGCCCAATCTTCGCCTTCCGCTGTGACGGCAGACAACCAATGTGCAGTTCATATCGGCGTATCTTTACATAAGACTATAGAGTCTAGCCTGCGGGTCATTGAACTCGCGAATTTTTCAGGCAGGGCTCTTACGATGAGTAACCGTCAATAAATGTGAGCGGCAATGACAAGGCTTCACACGCAGAGAAAATGCCAGGTGTACAGTTTTTCGCATACCGGCGTCACGAAAACTATCAGGAATTTGCTACAGCCGGAATGGCCACTGAGTTTTTATGGATTGCCTGCAAGTTATATCGCAGTCAAGAATAAGGAAGCAGATGTAAGGGTTATTTCCTTTTTGATAAGTCCGAGCATGCGGCCACGTTAATGGAACTAAAGCAAATTTCACAATAAACTTATAATAACTTTCCTAAATTCAGTTTTGCGGACATCATCAAACTATTTTCAGATGTAGATACTTACGTAACTAACGGGCAAATTGTTAGTTTGTTTGGCGCAGGATATGCATTTAAAATCGCCGCTAATTTGTATTTTTTGCACCTCACCAGATTATTTTTGATATATCAAAATATTAATATATACATAATATTTTATTTTTGCTACTTGACTAGCGTTTTGAAGTGCGAAGAAGTTTTTTTTATCATGTGCTTGCCACTGCCATTTCGAAGACTGCAGATGTAATATCGTCTAGTTCGAGGTAACGTGTAAATACAGAGCTGGAAATTTGTCATATTAATTTAACGATTAGGCTATACTTATCTTTCTGTATACTTCACCTGCTGCTATCTGTTCTTCGAGAACAGAACTAATAAGAAGCTTCATTTCATGTGGACTAGCTTGTACTAGATTCATTCGCGCCATTTATAGATTTTTTTTTTACTGATTCTAGGTCATGCATGGATACAGACCAGAAAAATTCACGAGTTGAATGACCCGCAGGCTAGACTCTTCAGTCTTATGTGCAGATATTCCGATATCAACCGCACATTGGTTGTCTGCTGGCACAGTAGAAGGCAACGGTTGGGCCAGTCTTCTCCAGGAGGTGTCAAACACCGTGTGGACCATTGGCTGAAGTTTTATAAACACACGTGTTTCGAATTCTAGCTTGTCCCGAAATGAGTCCGCGAATTTTTCAGGTCTCTATGCATGGAGTATCTTAAAAACCTGTGAACCTATTACGGAAGTAACACGGAACTGTAGTTTTATGAGCTCTTCATTGCCATGTATTAAATTTGAGACATTTGCGAAATTTTAAGCGTCTCCATTTAAATCTTGGCCACGCCTAATATATCAGATTCCTTCATTAGCTGCTGATTAAAGCTTTTGTGAAAATAAAAATTTTAAACAAATGATAATATACAAATTTGGCTCTTTGCGTTATTCTGCCGTACAGGCACGAAATTCAAAGTGTTCGACATAAAATTTAGTCACAAATAGCGTAATGTAAAAAATTTAAAATAGCAACACGTCCCTGCGTTGTTACAACTGCCTGATAACACATAGTAAAAATGAAATACAAAAAATATTGAACAACTCATAAAATGTACATTTTCTAAAAGGACAAGTCAAAAACTCTCAATAATTGCTCTGAAATTAAAATGATGACATTAAAAAAAAGCATTTCATCACAAGAAGCGAAGCTAAGCCTTTGAGGTCCTGCCCACCTTGCTCTCGAACTACGCTGTAGTGTGTTTGAAATCCGGTATTTTTTTAACGAAACTATTAATCGTGCACCCAATATGCTGATAAGAACACTCACTTCAAACTATGCACGTTCGTTACTTTCACACGCTTTAGAAACACCTTTTCGGAGCACTCATATACAGCTGAAAACGACTTTTCCAAAACATTACATCTCAAACATCGGTATCGAATCCCTGCGAAAGTAATACACAGGCCTGTGCTGAACCTTTCTACAGACGTTCCACAAACAAAACGGTAGCGTTACCGCTGAAAGTTCCATGGGGAGAGGCGGTGCGGTGAGAACGCTGCACCACGCGCATGGTGTACTTGACGCGCGTTTGAGGCCCGAGACGAGCGGGAGCGATAAGGGCGACGCTGCCACGCGCATCAAGTACGCCATCGCCGCTAAGAGCAAGGCTCTGAACTGCCGTGCAGTGTTCTAGTCGCACTGCGTGTACCTATGGGACTTCCAGCGTTAACCCTGTTATTTTATTGGTGAGAAGTCTGCAGGAAGGTTCAGTGCAAGGCCCTTGGAGTAGTTTTGTGCGTATCTGATGCGTACATTTTGAGCCACAGCGCCATGGAAAAGCAGTTTTTAGCCGTTCTGGAGTACTGTGAAATGGTGTTTCTAACGTGCGCGACAGTTTGAGAGTACTCAAAAAGGCCTCGTCTGAAGTATGTGTTCTTCTCGTAGATCAGCACGTTGGTCGGACATTTAATAGTTTCATGGGAAAAACGTGTACTTTCAAACATTCTACAAAGCAGTTCAAGGTCCAGAGAAGCGGGAGTCTCAACGCTCCCGCGATTCTCGGCCTCAAACAAGGAAAATAGCTCCGGGTAGACGGGGCCCTTAAGAATATATCCTTTCAGGACAATAAGTTAGGGTCGCTAAAAAGGTAAGTTTATCGTTTGTTCTCCCGATGGAGTAATTAACTTCAAAGGACTTTTCGGAAGTCCACGACGACGTCCGGAGCGGGTGACTCTGAGCCTCGACGACAGGCCGAGTACGAAAGAGGGCGGGAAAGGCACGTTCCGCAAATTATCACGTGACAATGCGTTCTACACTTCGTCCTGCGTACTGACGAGAGTACTCTCCGGTGAAGAGCACTCTACCCACGGTCCGCAAAGCTTGCTGGGGGAGCGGGCTGAAGTGGGTTGTGCCCCTGGCGTTAGAAGTGGTTGGAAAGGGGAAAAGCCGGCCAACATTAGTTTTACTTGTCATTCTCTTCAANGAGCGGTTATACCGCTCGTCTCCCACCAAGGCGAACAGGGTTCTATTCCCGGCCCGGGTCTCTCCTGGATTTTCGCTGATCGGAGTCGCGCCAGACGATGCCGCTTGTCGGCGGGTTTTCTCAGGGACGTCCCGTTTTCCCCCGTTTTCGCATTCCGGCGCCGCTCCATTCTCACCTCAGTCACCCTCATCGGCTCTCAAGACCTCATTGTTAAGATCCGCCCAAATCTTTCACCTCAACTCTTCAAGTGTATTCACACACGGACAGACGCACTAATTATCGAGGACTGCAATTTCTATTAATGAATAATTTCCTGCATTCACGGTAACCCACGTTCCATATGCGTTTTGAGCCAGTTCTGTGTGATGATTAGATCGTCACTATTCTCACCATAATCCTAGTGGTCGGGAAGAAGTCAGATAAAATGTAATGTTTCCACGTGTTCGAGACCTACTTTAGACATTGACATGAGAATCTGTTCTGATAAGACGTCAGTTAGCCCAGCATCGTGTGTAAACGCCCACCTAATAACTTCATAGGCATTGAATTTTAATTTAAAAAATTTTTACTGTGCGATGATGTGTAGTCACAACGCAATTAACATCCGCATTGGCTGAAACATGTTATTATGTTAATGCCTAAATATAAAAATAATACATTGAAGAAATCATGCTACTGTTTCATAAATTAATAACTGCAAATTTTAACACTTTAAAAATCTCAGATGCAGCAGGGAATCGAACCCTGGACGTTTATTCCTTCGAACGAATGTCATGACCTCTGAACATTAAAATGTTAAATGTGCATGTTTTGCAAGCAAAGAAGCGATTCACGATAGTTACGTATTTTTGAAATATCGGTCGGCCCAACAGGTTCCTGTGAGGCAGGATGCTGTGAAAATCTCTACTGCTGGTGCCGTGCAAAAGATTACGTAAGAATTCTCAAGCGATGCTACCTCGGACGCAGCAATACATATTAATTCTATGACTGCTCATATCTGGAACATAAAAGATGGAACAGCGTCGCGTGCTCAGATCGTAGGGTTGGGATATATCGCTGCTTCCTTTGCAAAATTTTCGCTAATTCCAGTGGTTTGCCACGGAGCTGAGCACAGAAAGGAAAACGTGAGTTAAATACATTTTGTGTTAACTGCTGTACTCGTATATTCGTATTCTGTACATCGCCAGTCAGCGAATTTCATCTACTTGCTTTATGGATCTACTGCTTCCAGTCGACTACTGGAATGATTTATCCAGGGTACTTTACTTGGCTGGTTGAAGCACATAAGGTACCCGGACAAAACTTAGCCACCTTAATAGTTTGAGAGGCCATTTCAGAGCTTCGGAGGCACCGTGCAACCTGCAATAACACCATTTAATTCAAGGGTAATTTTCTTATGGATTTAATGCATTATTATAAATTACATTTTATTTTATTAGAAGGCAGTAGCTTCAGTTTGAAACGAGTTCTCCGAAGTCAGCCATTGCTGATGGTTTCATCACAAACTTGAGGAATAAGAGCAGTTATAAATATTATGATGAAATCATTCCTCATGCCTGTTTTTTGAGAAAGGCATTTCAGACGAGAGGGATTGCGTCTTTAACACACAGTAAAGAAAAGACAAGTTCAAACTTTTTATTTCATTAATTGCTAGAACCATAAAGAAATTAGCGTTGAAGTAGCTGAGGTTATTGCGGGTCGCCTAATACGTCTGGAATTCTGGAATGGCCTCTTAAGGTCCGAAGTAGCTTCGGGATCCTGCAGCTGTAGTTCTGCGTGGATGAGCTTACCGTAAACACCTGTCCCGCATGTTACTGGATTCATATATTGCGAAGATGTGGGCAGTGATGTGATAGCAGTGAATGTCTTCCTTCGACGTGTGAAAAACATGGAAGCACCGCGCATGTTGATTATTCGCAGATAGGGTAAATTGCATTTGGGTGTACCAGAGATCGTGGTGTGTACGAAACAGCCGGATTTCCAGATACGTCAAAACATATAGCTGTACATGTCTACCAGCAGATACAAAAATCCCAGTCGACAGGAGATTCTCTCAGAAACTGGAACTGCAAAGACCGTCAGAGTATTGTGTGAACTGGGAATGAAAATCGTTCCACTTCCTGTGAAGAATTGCTACTAGAAGTCAGTTCAGGTCCCCACGGTCAGTTTCTGAAAGAACACCCTCGCAGCGAACTTCATGCCATGAACGTATGAAGCAGAATGTCACTCGAGAAGCCTCTGCCCACCTCTGATCTCAAGAGATGTCCAGCTACAGCAGGCGGAGATAACCAAATATTGGACAGTTGGAATGTTTATAACTCTAAACGTATCTACTGGTCAGATGAATTTCGTTTCTGCATTCTGGCTATAAGGGAATGATGCCAATCGTGTTAACCCTAGGAAACCTTCAATGAGGATAGTGCATAATGGATTATTCAAGTTGGAGGTGGACCTCTTATGCTCCGGGNTTGAGGCGAAAGGAATTTCGAACCACAACAGCTACAACGAACTGCTGATGAAAAAGCACGTTTCGCTTTTTGCTGATCATCTTTATGCAGAGGATTCCATTACTGTCCCTGTCTTTGAATATGGCAATTTTCGCATTCACAGGGCGCTGCAAATGTGACTGCTATGCAGGATGAACTTCCAGGAGTGTTTACACATCGGGAATGATCCGTCAAATCACCAGATTGAAACTCTCTCGATGATCTACGAGAATACCTGGAACAGTGAATACGACATCAGCTGTGTGTGACCGAACTGAGCAATTCTATAGAATACCGAAGTCTCTACAGCCATACATTTGTCCAGTCTGCGCCGATTCGAACCGCGCTTTCATTACTGCTCGTGAACGCATTACACCTTGCTAGGCACGTTTATGTCACACGTGACGAGTTTTTTGTTCGGTGAGCTTACAACATGTAAAAAAAACCTGCTTACTATCACTGCCGAAGAGGTGAAGAGGAGGCATGTTTTAAGGGACGCTGTATTTTATGATGGCCGTAAGCTGTGGCCGCATGTGCGAGTAGAGCTCAGCCAATGAAAGACTAGTAAATCGTTCTGCATTTATACTTATGATTATTCTTGTTTCTTGCATATTGTCATTAAGGGAGAAGTACCCTTGCCATCTTGGATCTACGTATTTTCTTCTATAATTTAATTTTCCGAGACAATATTTAAAAGCTAAGCTTGTCAAGGCATAGGGAACATTTAAACGGTTATTTCGAAATCCCAATTATTTTTCTTACATGATTAGA
Organism: Clitarchus hookeri; assembly: GCA_002778355.1. Classification (NCBI taxonomy): domain Eukaryota; kingdom Metazoa; phylum Arthropoda; class Insecta; order Phasmatodea; family Phasmatidae; genus Clitarchus; species Clitarchus hookeri. Next base: position 603,007 of record NQII01000686.1, read on the forward strand.
TTAACATCTGTAACAGTAATCAAACATTACCTAATAATTTAATAATTTCAATCCCACACGGGAAAATACAGGTATAATTGAAATCCTACAAATTTCCAAAAATTCGTTAAGTAGTCCTCTATGTCATGTCTAGCTTTGATTTTTTATTTCTGGTAATATATTTTCATTACGAAGATTTGTAAGAAAATTCGAAGATGGAGTGGATACTACCCCATTAAGAAAAACACATTTTTTTTTCAAGAGCACTGCCTTCCTGCATCATTGGATGAGCGGACTAAACCGCGTACAGTTAACGCCGAGTAAAACTCGCGGTTCAACATACCCTTCATACCAGCAAGATTCGTACACACAACCTCCCGTATTTACAGTGAAGCACTCTCGCCATTGCACCGCTAAGATGAGGAATGTAAGGTTGATCTAGTTCAAAAGGATTGAAACCACACAACCGCAAATGCATTTATAAAGAAAATTTTCCTTGGGAATCAATAAGGCGCCATCTGAAAGAAATTAAATTAAACTTCGACAAATATGTGGACAAGTTTTTACTTTCCTGTCGTGTTCACAAACATAAACATTAAAAAAACAAAAGAAAATAGTTAGAATTATTTTTAATTTGGATTTCTTTACTTTAATTTAAGTTCACTAAATGTTTGACGTGTTTTACGAATTGCATTCGCAAAACCACAAATCACTCTTTCCTATGCAAAAAATTGCTAGTTCAATTTGTTAGAGATTTAGTTGCGCGTGAGGTTCCCGCAAATGTCGTACTCCAGGCGTAAAATGTGCTCACGGGCTTTATTCGGCCATTTTAAAAAGTTCCGCACGTTTTCCAGAGCCGCTAAATTTCCAACAAGGCTCCAAACGCTACTTCTACAACTTTCATTGCTCCTCATGTGAGATTCAAACTTGCTTGAATGTCTGCGAGGTGGCGTGCATGCATAAACAGGGTTTGCGAGAGCTCTCCGAAATAAAACTTTCATAGCGTCACCAAGCGAAGCGAGAAGTGTGTTGCATGCGGATGTGAACACGAGAATGGAGTTCTCCTCACGGGATCATGTACTCGGATTTTATCGGTGTTGTCCGTCGTTCGTTGCCAACCGATTCCGCGTTTTTACTGTTCAGTTCGTAATTTTGTAGTTCGCGAGTTATTAGGTTCCAGTTTGGGTAGAGCCATTCGTCACTTGTTCAGCGACCATAACAATGCACCGACGATGTGCTCGTAGCTTCAATACAGAAATCTATTTTGAAACGTCAGTTCTTCAGAGCTGAAACTCTTTCCACGCTTTGAAGATATTTTATGGTTTCCTAGCATATAAATGGAGATCTACAAAATTGGCCTTATTATTTGGTAGGCCTATAGGTAGGGCCAGTGACTTTTCGCGTAAAAATCGGAGCACACAGTAGACTTCAATACTATATACACACCTCAGCTGTTGTTATACCTCCATTGGCTGCTGGTTCTGTGTCCGTCTTTGACCAAGCCACTCAGGACTACGTAACTACGACACTGAACCTTCGTGATTCGCGCGCAAAAAAACACGGGCCAGAACATTTTTGTTTAGCCAATCAAAGAAGCTGAATGCCCTGCAGTGCTTTGGGCTGTATCTGGTCTAGAAATATTTTCGCGAGATATCACTGCCCCTCACTGTAATAAAAGGAAAACATTGCACTTTCTATGTTCGCGGGGCTGTGGAGGCGGTTTGTGAAAGCTCTTCGGACACAGCAGTCGCAGGCCTTTGATTCTGAACACGTCAGTCCGACGTCGTTCAAGTCACCTATCGAGGTCCGGACACCTCCACGGGTGCAGCCGACTGTAGACGACGGACCGCTAATCCTCGCCACGAGGGACAGGAGTTAACGACGCGTCTGGTCCCGGGGACAGACGTGATATAGTGTCGGTGGCCAGGGCAGATTAGGAAACACAGACGGAGGCGAGCTTAATCCATCCCTGGTCTTAATTGGAGAGACCGCGGTGGCTTAGCGTATAGAGAACCAGCCTCCTTCTTACTGAGGCGAACCGGGTTCGATCCCCGGCGATAATCGTACCGGACGATGCCGCCCGTCTTCTCCCGTTTCCCTCCCGATCTTGCGTTCCGACGCCGCTCCGTATCCAGCTCGTTCCACCCGCATCAGCTCCCATGGCTTAGTTGTTAAGAGCAGCCAAAACCCGTCTACTCCTTAAACCTAACGTAATTTAATATTAGGCTGAACTCACAATAGTCGCTCGCATCCGTCAGTCCAACAGTCCTTCTGTACGACAAAACGTCCCTATGATAACTTAACATCGTGACCTTTCGTTAGTTGAATATATATTTTTGTTGTGAATACATTTTCAAGAAAAAAAATTTCCGAGAAATAATTTTTCCACGTGATGAGAATTTATACTAAACTTTTTTACATTGAAAATGCTTGAATTTACATCTAAATATATATAACACAGATCCACCGCCCTCCATTTGATTTAAAAGTGCGCATGCACGTCTAAGGAATGTCGTCAGAAGGCGGTGGCCCATCCGTACGTTCGCAGAAAGTTACAGTTGGGTAAATATTTGACGGATGCACTGATGGAAAAATAATAAGTAGCCCTGCGATTGGTTGAAGATTGCGTTACCGCCTTATCCAGCCCAAGCCTATCGAGCTTAACTCAACAGCAGAGCGCCTAATCTTACACATTGCGTTCTCCGTCCCGGATAGGATTCCATTGAGTCTGTCCTCCAGAAACACGAAAACGGTAAGAGTTCAGGTAAGTTCACTCTATGTCAGGGCAGAAGGACGAGTTTGACGCTCTGTTCTACTTGCTGTCGCAGCGCGTCAACGCGCGAGTGGAGTGGGGAGATTTGGGTGGCTTTTTCGAGGTCTTGAGAGCCGACAAGGATGAAATGAGTCGAGTAGAAGCGACGCCGAAATTAAAGGGTGGGGGAAACGGGAGATCCTAGAAAAAAAAACGCCGACCAGCAGCATCGTCCGGCACGACTCCCACGAGCGTAAAAAACCGGGAGAGACCCCACCGGGAATTGAACCCGGTTCGCTCAAGTGGGAGGCTGGTAGTCTTACCACTACACCACCGCGGCCCCAAAACGTGATTGACAATTTCAAGGTTTTATGATGAAACGCCTATATTTGACAACCTGTCAGAAGGTGTTTTGCTGTTGCTTTTGGAAATTTAGACATAAATTGTGATGGTGGCTGGAGGAATGAACGTTCTATTTTTTTTCACTAAAACTGTTTTCAGCTGAAAAAAACATTCTGTGTAACTCGCCGGATCAAACTGTGTTCTTCGTTACTAGCAGAAATATCCGGCGTTGCCCGGATTTAAGAGGGCGAAGAGAGATAGACGATCCCACTTTAGGGGTTTCCACCACCCTCCCCCTCTCAAAAGTGGTCGAAGCCAACCTTGACCTATACAGCATTTTAAGTTAGGTACTGAAGGGTGCCCATGCTCAATTTTGCCAGAATGGTCAAATATATATATATATATATATATATATATATATATATATAAATATATATATATAT
>NQII01000686.1:606606-627498 GCA_002778355.1 Clitarchus hookeri
AAAAAAAAAAAAAAAAAAAAAAAACTCACCGCAATCGCGCGATTTGGTTTAATTTAAATATTTCGCATAAGAACTATTTCTTACTGGGCATTACCAACACACCTATTTTATCTCTGTATTTAATCATACTAATTATTAATTAAATATTACAATTTATAAGAAAATGCAAGTAAAGTTCAATATTACAAAAATTAGGTACTTTATGTAAACAGAAGTACCAAACGCTTGTGATACGCGGCATATTTAGAAAACAACCAAACACGTCATACACGGGGTGAATTTTCAAAGGTTTGATTCAAAAAGTGTGGAGATAACGTGTTTATATATACAAATATATTTATAAATATATATAATATATATAGAGAGTGGGGAGGTTGTTGGAAGGTCACAAATCGCGTGTTGCGTTAGTGAGTAAACGTTTGCATGTTGTTTCTTCGAACGTTGGTTACACTGCAGAATAGGTTATTTCTTTTCTTTCTTTTTTCCTTGGCTTAAACGTTATCTCTATTTGGTGTCGCGGTTCACTTGTTATTACTTACAAAACATGAATGTATCGCTAAGTCATTAAGAGAGTGTAAACAATCGTAAACGTCGCGGAATGAAAAGAAAAAAAAATCGTGGGATGAAAATAAAAAAAGGGCAAGCGGTTTGAGACAGTGGAAAAACCTACTTGTCGAGTCGAAAGAAAAGGAGCCTTTCGGTTAGGAAAAGATGCCATCACCGTTCGTGTTGAGCTACTTGTGATAGTAAAATAGTGAAATTTGCCTTTTCATCACTCCTTGATTAGTACAAACAAATTTTGACGATCTAAATTTTATTGAGAAGACGTTTTGCTGCTCAAGTTTACCAACTTGCGAAAGCCGAATGAGAGGCATCCTGGTGAAACTAACACCCCTTGTAAACGCTCGGCCTCGTTAGACTATACCATAAAGAAGAAGTCGATTTTCCCTAGAACATTATGTAATACGTTTGGTATCACCCTACGACGGGCACAGACGCTCCAAGAAAAAAAACGAAAGATGGGCAGTTAGCGCACAAATAATTAAGGCGGGCAGATTTGAACCTCCAGCACGCAATTGCCGAAACCAGTAGGCAGAAAATTATAGAGCACATAAATATTATCTCGAATTAAGTGAGTCACTACAGTAGGAATTCTTCATCTAAACCCTGTTAGAGCTCTGACGTGAGTGTTGCCAAAATTAATAGTTTTTTTTTTTTTCGAGAAAATCACCGTGTGACATTTCTGCGAATTACAACCCGCATAGGAAAATATTTCAAAGTGAGACTTTAAAATGTGGTTTGTTACACCGCGATCAGAAAATTGTACGCAGCGTGGTAGGTGTTACGGTCAGATGGTTTTGGCTTGTAACGAAGAAGAGCGGAAAAGAAAGAGAGACGAGATGAAACCACAGCACATCACTGAGATGCCGACCGCTGGTGTTTAATTGGTATTTAATATTTAAATTCCCCCCTCCCCCTCAACAATCCCTTTTTCCATATTTTTCCCAGCATGTGGGTAAATACAGATCTCATCCAACCCCCCGCGCTGCGCCCCCCCCCATCACGAAATGAGATTTAGTGGCCTGCAATGTGGCCACAATACAAATACGTAGGGCCAGTGACTTTTCGGGTAAAAATCGGAGCACACAGTAGACTTCAATACTACTTCAACTCAGCTGTTGTTATACCTCCATTGGCTGCTGGTGCTGTGTCCGTTTTGTCCAAGCCACTCAGGACTAAGTTACTCCGACACTGAATCTTCGTGATTCGTGCGCAAACGGTTAACACGGGCCAGAGCAATTTTTAGCCAATCAAGAAAGCTGGACGACCCTACAGTGCTTTGGACTGTGTCTTGTCTCGAAATCTTTTCGCGAAATATATCTGCCCCTGCATATACGCTATTTTTTTAACACGTTTGTGCCTTTCTTAGTGAAACTACACTTACCAGTCTTGCGTTTATCTCATAAAGTTAACGGTATGTCGAACGACTCTACTGAGAAGAAGCATTTTTCTATTGAATAACCGATTTCATGACCGGTTTCATTCCGCGATGTTACGACTATTTCAAGTTATTTTACTTGGGGGAAAAAATAGTACCACGCGACACATTTTTGCCGGTATCAATTGACTTTTTATTTCGTTTACATGAGAGAAAAAAAAGCAGGTGCTGTTTACGCCACTTTTGACCCATTCTGATGTGCGTTTACAGCGCCAGAATTCAAGTTATAATCTCGGTATTTACGGGTGTGACTAACAGCAATGATAACATATTATTGCGGCCTGAAAGAATCGCCAAGCGTGGGTCCAAAGAAAACGGTCCATGCATATAACAAGATGTAAACAAATATTTTAACGTCATTTCCTCCTGGCGGATAAAGAAAACTGATAGTGTGTCGGATCGCTACAAGGAGAAAAATTGAATTTGAGGGGGGGGGAGGGGGCCATGTTCATTGTTACTGCGATTTAATCTGAGGTAACCCGTACTGTCTTATAAACATGCTCGTGTAACCTTGTTAATAGTTTAATGCAATAATAATCAAATTTATTAGTTTAAATTTTAGTTTTAATCATTTATCAAAAAAAGTTCTTAAAACACTTGCAGGTTTATGTGCAGAAATACAATAGTCAGTTGATGATTGGAGAAAACCAAAAAGCTGTGCTTTACCAGGTTCACTCCATTAGCACACACCTGCCACAGAATTCTCCAGCAGTTAGGTGCTGGATGCTGGGTTCTTAGGATGCTATTTCGGAGATGACAGTGTTCGTATGTTTCCTCGCCATTCAGTAGACATTTTATTCTTCTCCCGTTACGCTTCTAAATATAACTAGGGGCAGTGATATTTCGCGAAAAGATTTCGAGGCCAGATAAAGTCCAAAGCACTGTAGGATCGTCGAGCTTCTTTGATTGGCTAAAAAATGTTCTGGCCCGTGTTAACCGTTTGCGCACNAAGATAAAGTCCAAAGCACTGTAGGATCGTCCAGCTTCTTTGATTGGCTAAAAAATGTTCTGGCCCGTGTTAACCGTTTGCGCACGAATCACGAAGGTTCAGTGTCGGAGTTACTTAGTCCTGAGTGGCTTGATCAATGACGGACATGGCACCAGCAGCCAATGGAGGTATAACAACAGCTGAGGTGTGCATATAGTATTGAAGTCTACTGCGTGCTCCGATTTTTACGCGAAAAGTCACTGGCCCTACCTATAACCGTAGCCAAAGGTTCTCTCATTATTTAATCATTTTTGATCCCCGCGGGCCATGGGGAAATACGAATACAACTGAAACAATACAAACTTGAAAAATCCTGTTAAGTTTCCCTCTATGCCATGTCAGGCTCTGGTTCTTAAGGGTTTCGCCTTCTTGACGCTTGAACTACTTCGCGGGGTGCTTGAAACCGTGGTATTTTGACGAAACTATTATTAAACGTGCCCCCGGTATTTATACCCACGAAAAAACATCACACCCCAGACGAGAACGGAAATGTACTTTAAAGTTACCACACATACTGTGAGTATTATTTTGAAGCCGTCCAATACAGTTTTAAAAAAATGCTTTCTCAGACTGTCGTGTCCTAAAACACACTAGCCGGACACGAGTCAAACCATAATATTAGCCTGTATTTAACATAGCTACAGACATGTGATCAATAAAATGATAGTGTCACTGCTTGGAATCATATAGGTACACGGAGCACTACGAGAACACTGCACGCCAATTCAGAGCAATGCGCGTAGCGGTGATTGCGCTCTTGTAGCGCGTGGCAGTGTAGTACTTATAGCTCCCTCGCTTCTCGGCCAAAATAAAGGAGGAAAACAATGCAGGTGAGCCCCTAATGTTAGGTCATAAAGTTTAATTGCGAAGAAAAAAATTTCCAATACGGATAGGATCCCCTCCACCTTAAACTCTCACCTCCCCTCCACTTCTTTCACCTTTGGGCAAAGACCACTGACGACCACTGACTGACGTTTGACAATCCTGCGGTTAGCGCACCGCGGTTTCCACACGAAACCGCCACACCAATCTGTGACTTGTCGGTTTATACATCGTGAATATAGGCATTTGTTGGTGGAGAATCAGTATGATTATCGCTCAGAATGGAGGAGTTGCCGTCCACAATAATAATAATACAACTGTTTAAATCAGTGAGATACTACAAAAGTTTTATTAAAATAAAAAAATAAAAAAATGAAAATAGGGGAAGGGGAAACATGGGAGCAGTATGAGAAAACCCTCATTCTATGTTCGTACCAGCAGAAACCGGAGGAATAAAGAAACCCGCAGATACCACCGCCTATGAATACACAGGTTGTCAGGTAATTCACGGATACAAACCGCTGTATGTTCATCGGTTTATCGCCGCGAGAGATCACGAGCCGCAGTACTTAGGGGTGCCGCCCACTCGGAGGTTTTTAGCGCGTTTACTTTTTTGGCGGGGAAGCGCGGGAACGATAAGGACGAAAGTGACACGCGCGACTAATGTCCCTTCGCTCCTACGCGCACGGCGCTTATCTGGCGCGGAGTGTCCTCGTCGTTCTTCGTGTACTTATAGGTAGAGAACTGAAAAATTCACGAGTTCAATGACCTGTAGGCTATACTCAATTTTCGTATGCAAAATCATGCAGATATTACTGTTCATTGGTTGCTTGTTGTATTAGCAGAAGACGGCGATTCGGTTTGCATTTTACTGTGTATTTATTATTGGCTCAGATTTGTCCAGGAGGTGTAATTTAACGGATGGATCAATAGCATTAGCAATACAGGCGTACGGAGTTTCGAATTCTAGCTTCTGCCCTATAGGACTTTAAGCGGTGAGCCTGTAATTTTATTGGTGGAATGTCTGTAAAATAAGTTCAATGCAGGTCCCTATAATAGTTTCCTATGTTTCCGATCAGTATTTTATGAGATACAGCAGTGTGAGAAAGCTGTGTTTAGCTATTTTACAGGGATCGTGACTCGTGTTTATAATGTGCGTGATGTACTGAGAGTGTTATACGTACCTCACCTGAAGTGTGTTTTATATTTTTACTTTGCTATAATGGGGACACGTTTAGTGGTTTGGTAAAAAAAAAANTACCTCACCTGAAGTGTGTTTTATATTTTTACTTTGCTATAATGGGGACACGTTTAGTGGTTTGGTAAAAAAAAAACTCGGATTGCAGACAATTTGCAACGCGATTGAAGCGACAGATAGGCGGCCTCCTTAACCTCTTCAGTNAAAAAAAAACTCGGATTGCAGACAATTTGCAACGCGATTGAAGCGACAGATAGGCGGCCTCCTTAACCTCTTCAGTCACGGTGTCTTCTATCTGGGACGTTGCATTTGAAGTGTCTTGAATGGTCTGCACTGTACACGGCAGAACAAACCGTCCAATGAGAAAGGTTTTCTACGCTGCTGATACAATGTTCCGTTGCCTAATAAACCACTGCTGCCAGTAACATAGAAGCACAGATAGATTTATATTGGTCCCGATGTAATACAAAGCGTCGACTGGATGTCTGTTCAGTTCCGGAAAAAAGATTTGTTTTGTTGCAACGCCTAAAATTATACAGGTAGATTCTAAAATCATGGGACAAACATTGAGGGGTGGTAGAGCTCACTAAAACAAAGAATTATTGTATAGGAATATATNAAATCATGGGACAAACATTGAGGGGTGGTAGAGCTCACTAAAACAAAGAATTATTGTATAGGAATATATGGGAGGGAGTGGCGCGTTGAGGGCGTGGTGGGCCAGTCCGATGGCCACCGCGATCACCAGATTTATCGAGTCTCGACTTATCCCCGTGGGGGCATTTTAAACCCTCATTTACGAGACTCCAATTGATTCCATTGAAGACCTCGTTGCTAGACTATCCTGTGCGGCTGCATGCGTGCGTGAAATACCCGGCGTATTTGAATCTGTTCGCCAATCACTCCGCCGACGCTACCAAGCTTGCATTACTGTCGGTGGTAGCAATTTTGAGCAATTATTATAAACATTGCTGTAAAAAGGGATTTAGCGGCGACGTTGTAAATAAACACTGTGTTGCATTTCTTGTGTTATTTTTGTGTTTTTGCCTCAACGCGTCACTTCCTCTCATGTATTCCTATACAATAATTGTTTGTTTTAGTTATCTCTACCACCCCTCAATATTTGTCACATGATTTTAGAATCATCCTGTATATTTATTTTTGACTCAAAGCGTTTGGGCCTGGCACTTGAACCACGTTACAGAGTGTTATAAATCCACAGTTTGGTGCGAAACTATTAAAAAAGGCGTTCAATGTGATGATCTACGAAAAGATCACACACTTCAGACGAGAGCTGTTGAGTGATTTCAAGACGCCAGGCACATTAGAAACACAATTTCATAATACTCCTAAATGGCTAAAAACTGCCTGTTGTATCTTCCAATATACGCCTCAGATTCGTACNAATACTCCTAAATGGCTAAAAACTGCCTGTTGTATCTTCCAATATACGCCTCAGATTCGTACGAAACTACTCAAGCAAGGGCGGTGTCTTGAACCTTCCTACAGACTTTCCACCAATAAAATAGTAGGGTCACCGCTGAAAGTCCCATAGGNCAAGGGCGGTGTCTTGAACCTTCCTACAGACTTTCCACCAATAAAATAGTAGGGTCACCGCTGAAAGTCCCATAGGTGCACGCAGTATGCGACGATAACACTGTACGCCAGTTCAGAGCCCTGCGCTTAGAGGCGATGGCACACTTTATGCGCGTGGCAGTGTCGCCCTTATCGCTCCCGCGCCTCTCGGCCGCAAACGTGGGGGAAAAAAAACTCCAGGTAGACGGGAGCCTTAAGTGCGGCGGAAGTGAAAATATCGTCGAACTGTTCCGCTTCTGCGCATGACGTCAGAACGGGGACAATGGATGCGTGCTTGACCGTTACCGCGTAGACTTCAAGGCCTCACGACCTCCTATAGCCAAGCTAGTGATGTCACGACTTCGAGGTAAACATACGTGGCCAATATGGCTGGCAGTTTGGTTGGTATATCCGCTTGTTAAGAACAATTTTTTGGAAACTTATTGCCAAAGAGATTCCTGTAATTCTGCAGCTAAAGTATTGCATATTGAAATATTATTTTTAAAAAAANGGAAACTTATTGCCAAAGAGATTCCTGTAATTCTGCAGCTAAAGTATTGCATATTGAAATATTATTTTTAAAAAAATTGTTTACTTAGCTCAACATTTATAATAAACTTTAAGTCTACAGCAATTGCTTTTTAAAATCAGACATAGTTTTATACATTTAACACTACGGATTTCTAATATTTACTCTAATTTATTTCCAGTGTTAGAAAAAAAATCTTTGGCAGCTAATTTCCAAAGAATACCGTGTACAAGTANAATTATTGTATAGGAATATATGGGCGGGAGTGACGCGTTGAGGGCGTGGTGGGCCAGTCCGATGGCCACCGCGATCACCAGATTTATCGAGTCTCGACTTATCCCCGTGGGGGCATTTTAAACCCTCATTTACGAGACTCCAATTGATTCCATTGAAGACCCCGTCACTCGACTATCCTGTGCGGCTGCACGCGTGCGTGAAATACCCGGCGTATTTGAATCTGTTCGCCAATCACTCTACCGACGCTACCAAGCTTGCATTACTGTCGGTGGTAGCAATTTTGAGCAATTATTATAAACATTGCTGTAAAAAGGCATTTAGCGGCGACGTTGTAAATAAACACTGTGTTGCATTTCTTGTGTTATGTTTGTGTTTTTGCCTCAACGCGTCACTTCCTCTCATGTATTCCTATACAATAATTGTTTGTTTTAGTTATCTCTACCACCCCTCAATATTTGTCACATGATTTTAGAATCATCCTGTATATTTATTTTTGACTCAAAGCGTTAAGGCCTGGCACTTGAACCACGTTACAGAGTGTTATAAATCCATATTTTGGTGCGAAACTATTAAAAAAGGCGTTCAATGTGATGATCTACGAAAAGATCACACACTTCAGACGAGAGCTGTTGAGTGATTTCAAGACGCCAGGCACATTACAAACACAATTTCATAATACTCCTAAATGGCTAAAAACTGCCTGTTGTATCTTCCAATATACGCCTCAGATTCGTACGAAACTACTCAAGCAAGGGCGGTGTCTTGAACCTTCCTACAGACTTTCCACCAATAAAATAGTAGGGTCACCGCTGAAAGTCCCATAGGTGCACGCAGTATGCGACGATAACACTGTACGCCAGTTCAGAGCCCTGCGCTTAGAGGCGATGGCACACTTTATGCGCGTGGCAGTGTCGCCCTTATCGCTCCCGCGCCTCTCGGCCGCAAACGTGGGGGAAAAAAAACTCCAGGTAGACGGGAGCCTTAAGTGCGGCGGAAGTGAAAATATCGTCGAACTGTTCCGCTTCTGCGCATGACGTCAGAACGGGGACAATGGATGCGTGCTTGACCGTTACCGCGTAGACTTCAAGGCCTCACGACCTCCTATAGCCAAGCTAGTGATGTCACGACTTCGAGGTAAACATACGTGGCCAATATGGCTGGCAGTTTGGTTGGTATATCCGCTTGTTAAGAACAATTTTTTGGAAACTTATTGCCAAAGAGATTCCTGTAATTCTGCAGCTAAAGTATTGCATATTGAAATATTATTTTTAAAAAAATTGTTTACTTAGCTCAACATTTATAATAAACTTTAAGTCTACAGCATTTTCTTATCAAAATCAAACATAGTTTTATACATTTAACACCACTGTTTTCTAAAATTTACTCTAATTTATTTCCAGTGTTAGAAAAAAAATCTTTGGCAGCTAATTTCCAAAGAATACCGTGTACAAGTACACAAATCTTAGTGTAAAAATATAATACAACTAAATGCCTTTGTAGTAGTATAAGAGTTAGTGGTGGAGTCAGTGACGGTTTGATTTTTAATTAAAAATATGGCTTATTGTCTGATGAAACGCCACGGTGTTACTGTTATGTGCTGTCCAGTGACTTCGAAATAACTGACAGGCTAAAGAGCACATCATTAAGAATGCCGGAGGAGTAAATGCTGCGATGGACTCTATTTGACGAGAGAACTTCGTGCCTACAATTTAATGACGTGAAACTAGAAGTTTCAACCATCAACTTTACACACTTTCAGCAGAAAAGTAACGTTTAAGTAACATTATTATTGCAGTTTGTTCGTTTACGTGTGTACTAGAGAGTAAGTGAAGGGATTTGGGTGGCTCGTAAAAGCGAGGTCTTTAGAGCCCATGAGGCTGATTGAGGTGAGTATGGAGCAGCACCGGAATGAAAGGGCTGGGGGAAACGGGATATACCCGTGAAAACCCGCCAACCAGCGGCATCGTCCGACACGATTTCCACATGTGAAATTCCGGGAGTGACCCGGCCGGGGATTGAACCTTGTTTGCCTCGGTGGGAGGCGATTGCAGCGTCGAGTAAGAGTCAAGGATAGATGTATAGACCTACACTGGGGCTAAATTGTTTCATGCACCTTACATGAAGGGAATTTTTTTGCAGTGTTTTGTGTTTTGAATAAAACCGATTACAGTGATATTATACAAATTAATGAAAGTTATTAAACGTTAACATCGGTCAGTTACTACAAATTATTTCAAACAGCATATGTATTTTACGTAGTGTAATACACAGCGAGCTTCATTCCAAAGAGGATTTATTTAAAAACCTTTTATGCAGTACAGCACACAAGACACTTCCAGTATAAAAGAGAGTCTTACAATCCACCCGTAAATACCATAATGGCGCATAGTTTAGTTTGTAAAATTTGCATTGGGTGTGCATCAACTATGCACATCGGAAAAAAACTGTCTTAGTAAATTTTATGCATTTTACACTATATATCCAATGATTCTTTATACGACCCGCATTCCCATTTGAAATGTCATCAGTTATCCCCGTACCCCCAATTCTGGTATGTTCTGAGGAACGGAATAATTACCTGTCGATGCTTCATAGGATGATTCTAAAATCATGGGACAAACATTGAGGGGTGGTAGAGCTCACTAAAACAAACAATTATTGTATGGGAATATATGGGCGGGAGTGACACGTTGAGGCACAAACGCACAAATAACACATGAAATGCAACACAGTGTTTATTTACAACGTCGCCGCTAAATACATTTCTACAGCAATGTTTATAATAAATGCTCAACATTGCTACCACCGACAGCAATGCAAGCTTGGTAGCATCGGTGGAGTGATGCTGATGCTGTTGCAGCAGGTTATTGGCGCACCGTTTGACTGCCCTCAACTATCGCCACCATTGTCAGCCAATCACGCCATACGTAGAGGTCGCCAAACATGAGTGACTGTTGGTGGATGCATTTCCAGCACCTGTTTTAAGATTTTCTGTACGGAATCACTCGTTAAGTATGCTGCTAATGAACATTTTATGTTTCCGTTAATGTGTTATGTTTTTGTGTTTGTGCCTCAACGCGTCACTTCCGCCCATATATTACTATACAATAATTGTTTGTTTAAGTGAGCTCTACCACCCCTCAATGATTGTCCCTTAATTTTAGAATCATCCTGTATGTATAGTAATCAACGTATTTTTTTTCCGCGAATCCCTGGTGTCGTGTTGTTTCCGATAAAAAGGGTTGATACGGGTGGAGTAAGTCATGCGGCATATACTTTNCGCGAATCCCTGGTGTCGTGTTGTTTCCGATAAAAAGGGTTGATACGGGTGGAGTAAGTCATGCGGCATATACTTTATTTCGTTTCGCCACTTATGAAACTCAAACCGTGCCTGAACCAATATGGGCCGCGGTGATGTAATGGTTAGACTACTCGCCTCCCACCAGGGCGAACCAGATTCGATTCCCGGCAAGGGGTCTTTCCCGGAATTTCTCATGTGGTAATCGTGCCGGACGAAGTCGGGGACCTCCCGTTCCCACCCGCCCTTTCATTCGGGCGCTGCTTCTTATTCATTTCACTTCGCCCTCGTCGGCTCCCAAGACCTCGATGTTAACGGCCGGCCAAATGTCTTAGTACACTCACCCTGAACCAACAAGTTTCTTACTTTGTGATGCGCGATTTAGTAGGTTTCCGTTCGGATGCTAACAGCGGTTACTCGTCTAAGCTGTGGTAATTACACGTCCAAACGTCAGTTGGACTTGGTTGAGCGTAGTGCGTGATGGTGGGCCCCTCGGGCCCTTCGCCATAGTTATTCTGGTATCAAGTGCTCAAGGGGAAACTCGAGGCCGTCCTTCGTCCTCGTGGCTTTGTGGTACGTGCGTGGGTTGCATATACCCCCTGGCGTGGTGTTCGTGGGTTGCATATACCCCCTAGCGTGGTGTGCGCGGGTTGCATATACCCCCTGGCGTGGTGTGCGCGGGTTGCATATACCCCCTGGCGTGGTGTGCGCGGGTTGCATATACCCCCTGGCGTGTTGTACGCGGGTTGCATATACCCCCTGGCGTGTTGTACGTGGGTTGCATATACCCCCTGGCGTGGTGTGCGCGGGTTGCATATACCCCCGCGTGATCCTATCCAAGGACACTGCCAGGCGGGCAGCTTGACTGGGGTGGTGCATCTGTCAAATGATAATGCAGGTGTCCTAAGGCCAGCTCAGCGAGGACAGAAACCTAGCGTGGAGAAAAAGGGCAAAAGCTGGTTCCATCCCGACACTCAGCATGTATAGGGACTGCGAAAGCACGGCCTATCGATTCTTTTGTCTTGAGGAGTTTTCAGAAAGAGGTGTCGTTAATGTTACATAGAAAGTTACAGAACATTATGATTTAAATTAAACGTATTTTTCCTTAAGGCACAATTAACTTAATACCCAGATATTACTATGTATATTCGAAAATTACCATTCCATAAAACCAACTTTTATAAGAAATTATTATCATCATAAACATAAAAAAAACCCTTTACTAGTGCTTACCATCTGAAACTTTAGTTGATTATAAAACATTGTTCATTACGTCAAAATAATTGTATTACTTATTCTGGTGTGCATTTTGATGGCCAAATCAATATGAAGGGGATTTTATGATACCGTATTTGATAACTTTAAGTTTCATTTCACTTTAGATACTAAAATATAAGTACGTCATCGTGTTATTATAAAAATCCGATTACGTTAGCATTAAGAAAATCTGCCAGTTCGACAACCTAATAACTTGTATTTACGTTTGATTCATATGAAACTGTAAAAATTTTGGAATCGTAAATAATTTAGTTGCTAATTTACTGTTTATAATACAAATTAAATCAATATAATGAGTGGTTCAGGTTAAGTTTATCATTCAGTGGGACGTAAATAATCAATAATTAAATAAGAAGGAGGTAAATCTATACCCGGCAACTCCACTATCCCGAGGCAGGCACGTTAACCGCACGACCAAAGACGGCACGGCCTTTTCACCACTAATGAGCGCCACTGCCATTCCGCTTGGCCAGAGGTCGTTCGATCGCGTGCGCAGAATGCTTTTGCACATCGCTCGCCTCCTTGGGCGCGAGGAACTACTTCCTTTAACTACCCGGGGGCCACGGTGGCTAAGCGGTTAGCCTGCTCACTTCCCACCGATGCGAACCGGGTTCAGTCCCCAGCCGGGCCACTCCGGACTTTCGCACGAGGGAATCGTGCCGGACGATGCCGCAGGTCAGCGGGTCTTCTCGGGAGGAGTCACCTTTCCCGCGCTCTTGCATTCCGGCGCTGCTCCACACTCACCTCACTTCGCCCTCATCGGTTGTCAATACCTTGGCGTTAAGAGCTTTCCAAACATCTCTATCTACTCCACTCAAATGATTGGCAACTGCGTGCTGCGAAAAGTTAATTTTTTCCCGGGCTGCCAGGTGGTAAGTTAAGTTACCATACAATTTGCTGGTTAGTGACGTCATTTTGCTGGTTAGTGACGTCTTTTTGTTGGTTAGTGACGTCATTTTGCTGGTTAGAGACATCATTTTGCTGGTTAGTGAAGTCATTTTGCTAGCTCGTGCAGCTGCGGTACGCGGAATATGCGGCTATTACACTCATTTTGCCAGAACATATATTTATTTTTTAATTAAATTAAGAAAAATAGATGATTAGTCAGAACATGGAAGCAGGAATAATTACTCTTTTTATTGTATAGGAGGAATTTTTTCAGGATCAACCCCCTTGTAGAAGCATAGGTGGACATATTTTTGAGCATATCTGAGTTGGATTAATTCATGGTGCTCCTACCGACACCTTTATCAATCCTATAACACTTCACTCCTCTGGTATTAAGTAAATTATTCTGTAAAGGAGAGTAAAGACATTAATGCGTGAATATATGAATCCCGTTTTTTGACCAGATTTACTTTTGACCCCCGCAGATATGCTCGGTCGGAGTTGCGAATCCTCGACGTCTCACTGGAGTTGTCGTCGACTCAGAGCATCGCCAAAGGGAGGGCAGCGTTAGCCTGGGACGTCCCAGAGTTTGTTTCCTCCCTATACACATTTGGTGTCCCGGAGGAATGTAAACATTATGTTTAATTCATTTTCTTCATCCCGCTAGGGGTTGTCGACTCCCGAATTCACAGCCGAGGATGGAACAAANGAAAATTTAATCGATTTCTGTAACATAACAGCTAGACCACACGGTCTTACGCACATTATAACACAAACGCCTCTTTATTTGAAGCTGCCAGTTTTGCCCCAAGACATATTAAACGAGATTTTGGCGCATGTTCTTCGTAACACAGGCTCGTTACTGCTTCATAGGCCTGCAGGATGCGTCACTATCCCAATTTAGAAAAATGTTTCGTTGAATAAAGCAAAGTTTGTTTGGCGCAACCAAATTAATTGGTTGTACAGAAGCAATGAAACATTTTTTTTTTATGCCAAGTTATTTTGATGTTCTTATTTTGGCTGCTCCGAAATGTATGATTTGGTTGTCGCAACTAAAGGTTTATTTGACTCCACGTATATTAAACAACTTAGGTTAATATAAAAAATAATCCTAACCGAGATTCGAAATCAGGTCGGTTATGCCCGAGAACTACGCCCCAGCAACATCTTCTAAAGTGACTAGTAATTAAATGGCAATGTTTTTCAACACATATAATTCAAATACCGGACCTATATTTAAATTTTTACATCATATTTTTTTTTCCTGTCGAACCTGTTTTATTGGGTTTTTGTACCAATAATAAATGTACTATCACACTGCTAATATCGTAGTTATCGAAACAATTACGAACACACTCTTGAGATGTATTTTAGAAGNTAAATGTACTATCACACTGCTAATATCGTAGTTATCGAAACAATTACGAACACACTCTTGAGATGTATTTTAGAACGAATGAAATCAAATAAATGGTCAAACAAATATATACAGTTGGTTTAACTAAATATTTTGTTATAAGTATTTTTTTTGCCCAGAGTTTTGATTTATTTAATTATGTATTTTGTTTACATTCCAAGTTTGGCTTACATAACAAAATATTTCGTTGGGGTCAATTTGGACCTACTGGAACNATGTATTTTGTTTACATTCCAAGTTTGGCTTACATAACAAAATATTTCGTTGGGGTCAATTTGGACCTACTGGAACAAGCATTTTGTTGGCTGGAACAAACAGTTATCTCAGTGAAGCGTGTTTAAAGTCCAGTTCGTCAAGTATATATCCGTGATATTTCCCCGATGTCAATTGACGTGCAAACTAGGGTGAACGACCCGAACGACCAGGCAGAGTTGCGAGTGAACAACAACAACAAACCGTTCACCAACACCGCCGCTGAGTCCGGCCAGGCGCCGGATGCACGCGCCGGATGCTCGGATCTCGTCGCGATGCATGTCACGCGTCCCTGGTCGCGAAGCTGCGACATTCGAGAGCGCTTCGTCAAAGCACCGTGGAAGCCACCCCCTTTACCTCGCCCCCAGCACCCTGATTTGTCACACAGCATCGCTGGATTCGCAGAGTGCACGTCAAAAAATAACGCTTCAAAACATAGCGACGACCGCAGTTAACCCTTCCAGTCACAGATAACAAAATACCCTATTTGTTTACAATAGGCATATGTAGGTGGAGTGATATTTCGCGAAAATNCTTCCAGTCACAGATAACAAAATACCCTATTTGTTTACAATAGGCATATGTAGGTGGAGTGATATTTCGCGAAAATATTTCGACACAAGATACAGTCCAAAGCACTGTATAGCTTCTCTGATTGGCTAAAAAATGTTCTGGCCCGTGTTAACCGTTTGCGCACGAATCACGAAGGTTCACTGTCGGAGTTATTTAGTCCTGGGTGTCTTGGTCAAAGACGGACACGGGACCAGCAGCCAATGGAGGTATAACAACAGCTGAGGTGTTTATATAGTATTGAAGTCTACTGTGTGCTCCGATTTTTACGCGAAAAGTGACTGGCCCTACATTAAAACGTAATTTCGTGCATATATTGCGACCAGCACAATTGTGTCTGTGCTTGAAGCTACTGGCAACGGCTGTTTGTGGGGCCCTGGGATAGAGCCTCGAAAATTATTTACATCCTCTACAACGTCCCATGCATAAGCTTCTGTGACTGTAATAGATAGACGTGGGATGCACTCTTGGAGAAAGTTCTTTTCCAGCCAGTGAAACACTTGTGTGCATAGAGCCAAATGTGTATGTACTAGCCCCAACAAAATGTCTTGTTGAGTTAACAAAACTTGAAATGCAACAAAATAGATTTTGTTCATCTAGCATTATTAGAGACCGGAATAAAATCGTGAGTTCAATGACCTGCAGGCTAGACTCTTAAGTCTTGTGTAAAAATATGCCGAGATCAACTGCACATTGGTTGCTTGCTGTCACAGTGGAAGGCGACGATTGGACCAGCATTCTCCAGGAAGTGTCAAATATGGCGTGGGCCAATGGATTAAGTTGTATAAACGAATGTGTTTTGAATTCTAGCTTATCCTAAACTGAATCCGCGAATTCTTCAGATCTCTTAACATTATACATGTAGACTGTCAACCAAATATTCAGTTGAATCAGCTGCATATACTTGCTTGGTCACTCGTTTGACTCCCTTCGTTCGGAAATTCAGCTAGAGTTTTTTTTGTGACATTAAGGATAACAACAGGGTTTATTAGCGCAAGGTGCCTGTCGTTGTTGTAGGCTGGTGGTCTGACGCGGATGCTGTGCTGGACCTCATCCTATGGGGTGTAAATATTAGTCCGGTGCATCCTCGGATTTCCAGTGGGCGTGCCTCATCGATAGGATTGAAAGACTGCCGGCCTCAGGGGTGGGATGCTTCTCATGGTCTGGGTGGCCCTCTGGGGGGGGGGGAGCTTGCCCTTCCGGGTGACCTAGGACCCAAACCCGGCCAGTGATCTTGCGGGCTTATCTCAACGGGCTTCGGCACCACGGGTGTCTCAGCCCCGGTGTAAGGTAATACTACCCGGGGAAGCCAATCCAAGTTCTCTAACCCTCTGGCAAACTGCCCTGTAGGGTTCACCAGTGGTGTGAAAGTGTGCATCATTCGGGAGGCCTGTGTTCTGCCCAGGGCTTTCGAACATCAACGTGAAGAAACTCAAATAAGCGCGAGTAACGGCAGGCTTAATAATGGTATATAAATCCTAATGGAACAAGTTCAACAGGAAAGTAAAAAGTAAAGCTGTAAAACTTTTAATACTTATTTTCGTACGTAGTCCAGTATTTAAACAGTGTGTATTTTTAAACATTTCAACTTCATAAGTAGTCACTTGCCAGAGTTTTCTGGGTTGTTGTACTCTAGCGAAAACGATCTGTGTTTGAATCTCGTCGAGCTTTGCCGCTTTTTATAACAACACAATCTGTTCAATGTACCTGGAACAAAAAAAATCTCTAGTTGCAACAAAAACATCTTACGGTTTGACGTAACCAAATAAGAACAACGGAATAACTTGATCTCAACAACAAAATGGTTGAGCCGAACAAACTTTGTTTTATTCAACAAAACCTTTTTCTCTGTGGTGGTCTTGCCTAAGGTTGTACACACATTGAGAAGTGGTGAAGTCTCTTGAGCCACCATCACCACGTGATGCCACCCGAAATACTGATATCACACCTACAAATATTGCGATATAACTAGGGCCAGTGACTTTTTCGCGTAAAAATCGGAGCACACAGCAGACTTCAATACTATACACACACCTCAACTGTTGTTATACCTTCATTGGCTGCTGGTCCCATGTCCGCCTTTCACCAAGCCGCTCAGGACTAAGTAACTCCGACACTGAACCTTCGTGATTCGTGCGCAAACGGTTAACAAGGACCAGAATTTTTTTTTAGCCAATCAAAGAAGCTGGACAATCCTACAGTGTTTTGCACTGTACCTTGTCTCGAAATCGTTTCACGAAATATCACTGGCATGTAGATATCACTGTCCATTGGTTGCTTGTTGTATTAGCGGAAGACAGTGGTTTCGGTCAGCATTTTACTGTGTATTTATTATTGGCTCAGAGTTGTCCAGGAGGTGTTATTTAACGAGTGAACCAATAGAATTAGCAATACAAACGTACGGGGATTTGAATTTTAACTTGTCCCGAAATGAAAACGCGAATTTTTCAGGTTTCTACATATGGGTAATGCGAGGAGCAGATGTTTAGTGGCAGCTGTGAGGTGTGGGTTTTTCAAGCCGGTGGTTTTAAGCCGTAGGTATGGGTTTCACTGGCTCTGAGAATGAATAAAGTGCTGAGTCTGCTTAATTACAGAATGGGCTGAATTAGTGCACGACTGAATGGGCTGGACACTATCGCAATTTGGCTGTATTTGATACTCAAGCATATTACCGATATTCGAAAGTCGGAATACGGCAATAGTCAGAAGTAGTCTCAGGGTCTAGGATAATTCACAGCAAGCCATCTTTCATCACGCCGTCGATCCCCAATATGCTCTAATCGCAAAAGTACTGCCAGAACAACCTTGTTAAGGTCGTTCGTTAATTGCAAGCCACTGATCGTGCTCTCGCGATGCCCAATCATGTTCATTTTTTGTTGATCTTACTTTACCTTATTTAAGTTTCCTTTCCTGTCAAACATTCCTCTTTGGTTAGCTCCGGTCTGTTCATCTGTTACGGTTTCCCGTTTCGATTCAGCCCGAAGGTCATCGATATTTTAGTTTAACGATTTAACTGGAAATTATGTTTCCGAGTTGGCGTTCAGTCGCGTGACATCATACACGACAGATGATTTGGCCACTTGACCTTGGGGCGAATCCCTAGTAAACCACATCAGATACATCAAGGTCGCATCCGTCAATATTAGGGAAGCGCTGCGTGAGCTATGGAAAACAGCATAAACAATCTTCGAGTGCTCTCTGTTTCCTCAGAGTTTTAAGCAGTGGCTACAGGGTTTTAATACAACAAACTGTTCATCAAAGATACAGCTTCGCCGCTATAGTTTAAACAACTGTTTCGTATAAGAATATATATATATATATCGTAAACAGAGGGCTACTTACAGCGACTTTTGCTGACTTCGATATTTTTTAACAACCATATTTACACTGATGAGCCGAAAAAACTTGTATAGGCGTGCGAATGCAAATAACAGAGGTATGGAACCAATCAGAGTAACGCGATGCGGTCGGCGGCTAGATCGGTTACTGCTGCTACAATGGCAGGTTATCAAGATTTAAGTGAGTTTGAACGTGGTGTTAGAGTCGGCGCACGAGAGATGGGACATAGCATCTCCGAGGTAGCGATAACATTTGGATGTTCACGTACGACCATTTCACGAGTGTACCGTGACTATCGGGAATCCGGTAAAACATCACATCTTCGACATCGCTGCGGCCGGAAAAAGATCGTGAAAGAACGGGACAAACGACGACTGACGAGAATCATTAAACGTGACAGACGTGCAACCCTTTNTGTCCCAGTATTTCTGCTCGTTCACAGTTGAATGAACATTTTCGAAAGTTCATTGTAGTTTCGGCTTTATGCGCCTTTTGCAACCTTCCAGCAACAGTATGTCAAAGAGTTACACATATCATTTTCAATTAATTTTTAATTATTTATATATTTTTATATTGTTTTTAATATTTAATTCTTTATTAAAGTAATTTTTTATAATAAATATTAAAATAAAAAATATATATAGATTAATATTCATCTTATAGGGGTTATTTTTGGAATTAGAATTTATTGATAATCAATAATTTTAATATGACATATTAATGTTATTTTTTAACTAAATTTCTCATCAAAAGTAGTTGCTAATTACTATAAAGTGGTTTAAGAGACCAATACTTGCTTTCAGTCATTTGATGACTTTATTATTCATTTAATGAATATATTGAAAGGTACGCTTTCAACAACAATAGGTATAAATCGATGGTTTGTCCCACAAATTTCTGAACATTGTCCGAATAATAATCCATTTGCACATGGTATGAGGTTCGGATGCCTCTTTTTGTGCTGTCTATTATTTACGACGTTCCATGTCCCACATTTGGTGTATGTGCGTCTATTAATAAGTTCTCTTTGATGTCGGACCGACTGGCGGCATGCTTAAAGCGTAGCTTCCGTAAGTAAAGTAGGTGAAATTGTAAGAAAAAATTAATCCTTTACACAAAAAGTTTACATAATCTATACAAATCCAAAATAAACAATTCACCGTAAACACTACTGTATATGTGCCATTGAGCGGCTGGCATTAAACTGCTAATAATTAAATTAAGATATTTTATTTTTTATTGCAGAAATCATGAATGGCCGTATAATCGTGAAACGTTACAGTAAACCCTAGCAACTAAACAGGACAAAATCAACTTTCAGTATAATTGGACAACTGTGTGCTTGTACGTACGTACACACATGAAAACACACACACAAATTCACACACCTGCTACGTGGATTCACTCTGTTATAAACTACACTAGACCTTAATATGCATAAGTAACATTGCTTTGGAAACTATTATGCAAGTCTAAATGATCATTGNTATGCATAAGTAACATTGCTTTGGAAACTATTATGCAAGTCTAAATGATCATTGCAAAGTTTTATAAGGTTAATCCATCCCTCCTAACTGTTACCTATTTTCAAAAGAGATTTCTTGCAGCGCTGCTGAGTTACTGCATTGCAGTGCACATACTCTTATATTATAGTATCCTGTATCTGTGCTGATTCTATAGTATTATAGGAGTCGGCATGTAAACCATTTTGTGTATTATTATTTTTTACCCGCTATTTTTCCGCGTTGCTTATTTTGTGAGATACTTTAGAACGGATATTTATAACTTCATGCGATATCATAGAAAAATGGATAAGGAAATTTGAATTGAAACAATAAAGCCCTAACAATCCGCAAATTAAAATGTANGCGATATCATAGAAAAATGGATAAGGAAATTTGAATTGAAACAATAAAGCCCTAACAATCCGCAAATTAAAATGTACTTCGTTATGATCATCACAAGATACAGATCACCATACGGATAAGTATAAGAAATATTACGTGGACATCTGAAACGNACTTCGTTATGATCATCACAAGATACAGATCACCATACGGATAAGTATAAGAAATATTACGTGGACATCTGAAACGCTACCATCACTTACCAACATCTATATATTAATGCAAGTGACTATTTTTTTATGCAAGTTGCTGTTCTCGTAAATATGCGTATGCGGAGACTTAAAAAAATATTTTCGTTAATTCATAAGTGTCTGTCAAATTTGGGGGGTCGCAGTGGTCGAGTGGTTAGGCTACTCGCCTCCCACCGAGGCGAACCGGGTTCGATTTCCGGCATGTAGGAATCGTCCCGGACGATGCTGCCGGACGGCGGGGTTTCCTCGGGGATATCCTGTTTCCCCCGCCCTTGCACTCCGGTGCTGCTCCATACTCACCTCGCCGTCACCCTCACCGGCTGTCAAGACCTCGATGTTAAGAGCCGCCCAAATCTCTTCACGCACTCATTTTGTCAATTACAAAAAAAAAAAATTGTTTTTTT